>CAUYRT010067995.1:0-97183 GCA_963574885.1 Lepilemur ruficaudatus | reverse complement strand
TATATTTTTAGTTGGCCAATTAATTTCTTTCTATTTATAGTAGAGATGGGGTCTCGCTCTTGCTCAGGCTGGTTTTGAACTCCTGACCTTGAGCAATCCACCCGCCTCGGCCTCCCAGAGTGCTAGGATTACAGGCGTGAGTCACCATGCCCGACCTAGGTTCTTTTTTCTTAACAGTTCCTTCCTCAATTTATCTCTTTTCTCTTGTTACAATAAGCAGCAAGAACACAACAGGTCATGCCTTCCACACTTTGCTTGGAAATCTCCTTGGCTAAATATCCAAGGAGATATCTATTACTTACAAGTTTTTTGTAAGTACCCAACAGTAGAACACAGTTCTCCAGTTCAGCCAAGTTTTCTGCCTCTCTGTAACAAACATCACTTTTCCTCCAGTGTCCAATAACATCCTTCTCATTCTAAGACCTCACCAGAAGCACGTTTAATGTTCATATTTCTACCAACATTCTGCTCCTGATGATAAATATATTTTCCAAGACGATAGACACTCTCTCTACAGTTTTTCTTTTTTCTAAGCTTTCACAAGGAGCACCTTAAATAAATGTCCACTTTTCTGTCAACAATCCCTTCAAGCCAATCTAGGCTTTTTCTATCAAGCACCTTAAAACTCTTCCAGCTTCTACCCATTAGTCAACTCCAAAGCTACTTCCACATTTTCAAGTGTTTGTCACTGCAGTATCTCACTTCCTGGTGCAAAATCTGTATAAGTTTGCTAGGGTTACCTCACAAATAATTCTCTCACAGTTTTGGAGGCCCGAAGTCTGAAATCAAGGTGTTGACAGGGCCAAGCCCCCTCTGAAGGCTCTAGGGGAGGATCCTTCCTTGCCTCATCCTAGCTTGGACAACTCCTGGAATCCTTGATATTCCTTGGCTTGTAGATGCATCACTCCAATCTCTGCTTCTGCCGTCCCATGGCCTTCTCCCCTCTGTGTGTATGTGTCCTTTCTTCTTCTTATAAGGAAGTCATTGGATTTAGGGCCCATCCAAATCCAGTATGACTGCTGTAACTCTCATTCATGGTAATGCTGCCTTGGCATCCATCTTGTTGTCCTGTCCCTAGCTTGTCACACTTGATCTACACATTTTGATGCAGTCTCCACACAGTTCCCCTTTCTGTGTTCTAGACAGATAAGGCCCCATACCCTGAACTGCTTGACCACCTTACTTCTGCTTTAAGTCTGGTGCATATGACAATGTAAGGCCCAAGTGCCAGTTCTAATGCTCCCTTTAAATTAACCAATCCAACCTTGTCTTAAAAACTCAACTAGGTAACACCCTGGACTCTAGGAAAGGCTTTGGCCACAGCCCCTCTCCCTTTATCTTGCTCCTTACCACTGGTTGCGTGCACATGTCCTGAACATACCCTCTCCTTCCCATTGGACTGTGAAACATGCTGCCCTCTGCTTTCTGGGTTCTGTGAATCGTAAAGTTAATATTTCTGCCATTATGATGTGGTGTCCCTCACTGTACCCTACCTGACTATGCCAAACCTAACTTAAATACCTCACTTAGCAAGTCACAATAGTGATCTCATCTTAATTTAACTAATTACATCTTATTTCCAAATAAAGTCATGTTTTGAGGTTCTGTTTAGACATGAATTTTGGGGAGACACTATTCAACACACTATCCCGTGTATTGGCTTTTATCCTTTCTCTGCCTCCATCTCCACTCCCCAGTGTTTCAAGGATCACCTCACAAATAAACTCCCTGCATCGGAATCCATGGTCTGCTACAGGAAATCCACCTAAGGCCTGGCCTCCCTGCTGAGCAGCAGGGGCCTTTTCTGGAAGAGAGGTGATTACTGGCGTCTCTTCCTCTGAGGTTTTGTGAGGACAAAGGAGAAAATTCTGTAGGCCCTGGGCTTAGGGCCTCACACAGCACAATAGTCACTCTCTGACTCTGGGAAGTGGGGTGCTTTGTGACTGACCCCAATATTATTTTCATTACAAGTGGATGGGTGTCGGCAGTGTTCCAAAGCCCCTTGGAGGCAGGTTTTGTCTGGGGGCAGATTATTTCCTTGAGCTTTGATAAGGCAAAGGGAAAGCCCAGCTCCCTTTCTGGGATGGAGATTCACAGGGAAGCAGTGTGTAGCATTTACAGTTGACAGAGCTGGGGCACTGGAGACTGAGCTGCTTGGTGGGGGACAGGTCTGGCTCCCACAGGAAAGAGGAAGGGTTATTGTGTCCCTCTCAGAGATACTGTGAGCCTGGATTCCGGGTGGGGGAAATATGGCCAAGGCAGGACCTTTTGGAGAGTGTCGGCGGGTCCCAGCAAAATGGTGGCTGTTGGGTGGGGTGTGACAGCAGTTAGCAGAAAATCTGACTTCACGTGAAATTTATTCACTCATATAACTACTTTAGATGAGATCAGATTTCCTCCTGCCTCTGGGCCTCACTGGGAGACTCCTTCCTTCCGAGATGATTGCTCAAGCTCAACAGCCAGACCCCCTCCACTGCCCTCAGCAGGCAGGAAAGCCATCTTGGATCAGATGACCATCCCCAACCAATCCCTGCGGCTGAGGGAATGGGGAATGCTGATTGGTTCAGCCTGAGTCACATGGCTCCAAGGATGGCCTTCGCTTCCTGGTTCACCTTGGCTTTCCAGAAACTCCAGGCTGTACTTACCTATACCCATCCTCCGGCTCTTCTCTGAGCTGATTCTCTTGCTGTCCCCTGCCTCTGGGCACAACCTCACGTTTGCTCTGCCCTGGCTGCTCAGAGAGGGCTGAGTCCAGCCTGGAGCCAGTACAGGGCATCCATGGAGGAGGCACCAAAGGAGCAAGGACCGAAGAGTGGATGGGCTGCATCCTCGGGGACCCCCAGCAACACTTGCGGCTAGGGCACCATTAGGGCCTGTGCTTCCTGTGAGCATGCCAGGGGCTCTAGGGAAATGGAACCCTGCATAGGAGGTGGCACGTTGCTGTTGTCAGACCACACGGTTGTTGTCATCGTCATCGACGCTAAGATGCAGCCTTCCCTAGGCTTGCGGGAGCCTCCGTGTAAAGCTTCCCGCCTAGGAGCAGGGCATGGGGCCCAGAAATCCACCAGATCAGCAGGGAGGCGGGGCGGGGCCCTGGCACCAGGCGGCCAAAGAGGCTGCTTTCCAGGACGGAATGTGCAGAATGTGGGGTGGGGTCTGGCTGCTCCTCCCCTGCCTCCCTCCTCAGCCCTCCCAGACCTCCTGCCTTCTACTTCATCCAAAGCCCCTGGAATGGAGAGAGAAGCCCTGGACGTAGAGGAGTCTGTGACCTCCATCAAGTCCCTTTGCCCCGTTTGCTCCTCCACATAGGGGCTTAGGAATTCCTCCAATCGGAGTGATAGATGAATAGTGTGAGAGATGTTGTGGCCAGGGAGCAGCCTGGACTCTTGCCATAGCCCACTTGGTGCCCCTTGGAAACCGTGCTGCTGCTTCCAGGGGAGAGGGAGAAATGCTGAGGGGAAGGGTGGACAGGCCTGGACCACACCCGCCTGGTGCCAAGAGTTGCCCGTGTGGATGTAGTGTGCAGCTTCAGAGCTGACCACTGCTGGCTTTGCCGACTGGGAGCCCCAGAAGGAGGGTTTCTTGGTGGGGGATGGGTGCCTGAAAGGTATGGGCCAGGGGGTCACAATGCAGCCACCTATGGCTTCCAGCTGGGCCCAGGCTCTCCCTGGATGTCCCCTGGATGGATCTGCCAAAGGGAGCTTATCTGTAGAGACAGAACAAGCGACTCCAGGGGAAGGTAAGCCTACCCTCCTTCCCAGATGCCTCGTGCCAGGAGTGGCTACTCAGAGAGGCTTAGATTCGAGGAGGGGGGCAAGGTCCCTGGAGCAGCTGGTGCTTAAAGCCAAGGCCTGGAGGCCCCCACAGGCTGCAGGGATGGTGGGGCTGGGGCTGCCCCAAGGCCTAGGCTCTGGGGTCTGGTGCCTGGTGTAAGCTTTGGGTCTTTGGGGGCCGTGGCTGCTTAGAGGTTGTGTGCTGCAGCCGATCTTTCTATCTTCTTGGGAGGATGAGAGGCAAACACAGCTGGAATCAGAACCACCTGGGTCCAAATCCACCTCTGCCCATGTCCTGGGGGCATGGCTGCCTTTCTGGGTCTCAGTGTGTCCATCTCTACAATGGGACCAAACATCTGAGAAGGAACTGATTCTTATGTTCCTGAGACCCAGGACTTCAGGTGAGACAAGACAGTCCAGGGCCTTTACAATCTCCAGTAGCCTCCACTTCCCCATCTGTAAAATGAGGATTCCAGACCCACAGAATTATACTTAGGCCCTGTGGCAAGAAAGGAGTCCCTGAGCCTTTCCACAGCTATTGGCAGTTATTCACCAAGCACCTACTGTGCCAGACGGTGTTGTGGAGGGGCTGTGTCCTGCCCTCTGGGAGCTTCTATTCTACATGGGGGAAGGGGTTAAACAAGAGAGAAAATAGTTAAAAAAAAAAAAAAGTGCAGAGACAGGGCAAGGGCTCTCTGCGGAGGTGACTGAGCAGGAGTGAGTGCTGAGGAGGTGGCCACAAAAGACCTGCAGGAAGAGCCCCCAGGCATGAGGGACAGCCAGTGCAAGGAGGTGGGAAGGAGCCTGGAGGTTCTGCAGGCCCAGTGGCCAGAGCCTGGTGATGGGGCTGGAAGTGTGGCAAGGCCAGGGACTATAGGTGGTGTCTGATCCCCCTTCCCAGAACTCCAAGTAGCGTTCAGTGCACTTGCTTCCCCATGCGACAGGGCACTCAGAGGCTGGCTTCCCCTGTATGTACTCCAGGCTGGGCCCCCACGAGATGTGCTAGCAGTGCCTGGTGCAGGAGCAAATGGATGAATGAATGAGTGGATCCCTGCTGGCACTTAACTCACTGTGTGACTTCCAGCAAGTGCATTTCCCTCTCTGGGCCTCAGATTCACTACTGCTAAGATGCCTTCTGAGTTGTAATTCTCCTCTTCAATGGCTGGAGAGCGCCTGGTCTACAGCAGACCCTCTTCAAGGCTCACTTTTCTTCCCCAGGACTGCGGCCGGCATCCCCCTCTGGGCACAGCGGGGATGGTGTGCCCTCCTTGCAGGAGCCTCTGCCCAAGAGCCCATTCACTGCCCTCTCCCCTGGTTTTCTCTTCTTTTTCCTCTGCTCTCCTGTCTGTGAAAACCTGTCTGCTCTTGTGCCCACTGTGCTCCAACTTCAGCCCCTGAACTGGTACCAGGAGCCCCCATCCTGCAGGCTGGGCAGGCAACAGCCAGCAAGGGTTGAGGGGGACAGAAGAGCCCTGACTCTGGTGGTGATTCGGCACCCCAGACCCTGTCCTGTCTCATCTGACATTCTTCAGGCTCCAGAGACCCCAGGTGCCACCTCCCTGCCCAGCTCACAGCGCCCCTTCTCCCCCACCCAGAGGGTGGCCTCCTGTGCCTGTGGAGAGGGGCAGCTGGCTGTGGGGAGGAGGAGGAGGAGGAAGGACAATGAAGTGGCTGAAAGCCAGCATTCATCCGGCAAGTGGCCAAGCTTCACTGCTCCACAGATGGGCAGTGGTGTGTGCCCAGACCCCCGGGCTGTGGGGCAGGAGGAGGGCCAAGGGGGCAGGGAGTGGTGAGTGGCAGGAGGCCAACACCCAGGTGTGGACAGCCTGCTCCTCAGCCCTCCCTTTCTGGGGCTCTCCGGGGACAGACCCAAGGAATGCTTGCCCCGTAAGACGCGGCACAGGGGCTCTGCATGCTGGAGGCCCCTCACTCTCCCTACCTGAGCCTCGGCTTCTGCTTCTGGAAAACATGAGAACAGCCTGTGGCTGCTAGTGTAAGAGTAAAGAAGACCGGATCTGGGCCAACTGGCATCCAGCAGGTCCCTGCAGCAGGGGACAGAGTCTGGAGGCACGCCCTGCCCAAGGCCTGTGGTGACACACCTGGTCCCTGCTTCCCAGAGGACTCCCCTCTGGCCACCCACCTAAGGTTGGTTGGAACCACCATGATTTCAGACTCTGCAGCAGTTACTAAAGTTTATCAGGATATTTTACAAAGACATCTGGATTTCTTTCATCTCTAGAAAAAGCTGGAAGTGCTGGCCATACAGGCTGACACCTGGGCAGGGACACTTGTCGAGGCTTCCCACACCGCCAACGCCATCAGCCTCTGCTTGCCCACTGGCCACTGCAGGGTCTGCATCTGTCATGACCCTCGGGGGAGGAGGGCCCAGTCTCCGTCTCTGCCCCCACTGCACCCTGCAGCCAGAGGGGTCTGTTAAGGCTCCCAAGCTCGCCCGACCCCTCTGCTCACAGTCCCCTCCAGAGCGCTGAGCAAAGGAAGGAAGCCTCCTGAGATCGCTGTGCACACCTTGTGTGTGGGGTCCCTGGGCCACCCACAGCCAGGCTAGTGGGCGGGAGAGGAGAGGGCTTGGGACCAGGGGACCTGCAGTCAGGACCCCACAGCACAGTTCTGCAGCCTCCCACAGACCCGCCCTTGCTGGAGTCGCCATGGCCGGCAGGCCACTTCCAGCGGCCCGCTCGGTTCCAGGGTTGTGGGTCTCATGGGGATTTCCTCTCTGTGACTCAGTTTCCTTAGCTGCCAAGTGGGAATTTCCTGGGGTTGTGGTGGGATGGCAGAAATGGAACTACTGCAGGAGGCAGAGGACAAAATCTTGACCCTAAAAGGGCCTCATTAGGACTGCAGTAGGTGCTCAGTAGACGTGTGTGAGGGAGCAGGCCCCAGGCACCCTGTGTGCAGACAGCAGGCGGGAGATGAACGTGCGTCACAGCTGAGCTCTGGTTGGGGAGAGGGCAGGGCCAGCGGACCGGGGTCCCCTCACAGTCCTCCACCCGCTGTCCCTGTCCCAGCTGCGAGATGGGCTTTCCTGTGTTTCCTTGGGCAGTAGCTGGAACAGGGCCAGGCACCTCTGGGCAGCCAGAAGGGCCCGATCCCATGCCTGCCTGGTGGCACTATCCAGCATGGGAGCACAGGGACTTTCACTTCCCTGAGCCGTGGGTTCCTCAGTGTGAAGCGGAACTGCTAGAACACCCAGTGCAGCATCGGGGCCAGAGGCCCAGGTATATGACAGGGGCTCTGTGTGCAGCGGCTGCGGCAGCATCCCAAGCACAGCCCAGCTAGGTCTTGCTCACCTGTGTCCCCTCACCTGTGTCCCCCTCACCTGTGCCCCCACCTCATCTGTGACTAGTCTGCCATTTCTGGCTCCCACCCCTGCCCTCTTCAGCACCACCCCTGGGAGGTGCTGGGTGGATATTAGAGGGCTGGGATTCTGAGGGACAGGGACTCCAGTCATTGGTCCCTAAATCTGCCCACTCTGTCCTCAGGGCTGTGGTGCAAAGAGCACCCCCACCCCAAGGCCTTTGTGAGGTCCCCGCAGCTGTGTCCCGAGTGCCTGGCACCCTGCCCTCCCACCTCTGAGCCTGGCCACTTGCCTGCTGCGTGCCACAGTGCTCTGGCAGGACCCTGCTGGCAGGACCATGGTGCAGATGCTCTCTAGGTGAGGCATGTGGCCTGGGAGATTCTGTCACCCTTGTCCCCCAACTGTCTACCAGTAGGCCTGCCTTGTGGGGGGACCCTGCTGAGGGGCGAGGGAGAGAGTGCTAAGGCTGTGGCCACCTGCTAGTGGCAGCATTTATTTATGCAGATAAGTACTGCATGCTGCCTGCAAAGGGGCAGCCACAAATCTCACAGGGGCCACATGGTGGCTGCGGTGAGTCTCCCGGCAGAGTTTCTGAGTGTGGTTATTCAGGAACCATGAGTCCAGGCAGGACAGGGCAGGCTCATCACTCGCCCCTCCCGTGGGCTGCAGGCAGGACCTCAGGAGAGGGGCAGAGAAGGGACAGGGAGCCCGGGGCAGTGAGTCACGATTCAGCTTACACAGTGTAGATGGACGGGCAGAGGCCGGGGCGGACCACACTGTAGACATCTGTCAACCGGGCAGTACGCTGCTGTCCCTGAGCAGTGCCCATGCTGCCTCCTTCTGCCTTTTGGGGCTGGTGTCACCATGCAGCCCACTTGAATAATGTTGACTTTGGCAGCTGGCCTGCGCTCCCCTGCTCTGAGCCATACTGCTGGGGCTGGCGCTGGAGGCTGGGCTCCTGCCTGAGACTTGCTGGGTGACCTTGGGCAAGTGGCTGCCTCTCTCTGGGCCTCAGTTTCTTCCCCTCTGAAGAGAGGGGATCCTCCAGGGTCAAGTCCCTGAGCTCTGGGCTGTCAGCCCACTCTCAGCAGTTCTAGGCACCCTTCACATGACCTCCGACGCCACCTCCTGGGAGAGCACAGGCCCAGCGTGGCGGCGTGAAAGCAGTGGGAGGCTCAGTTCACAGAGCAGCCATGCCAGCAGCGGCCTGGGGCTACAGAACCCCCGCGCTGTCCCGGGCCATGTCCCCTTGGGTGGCAGCACTCAGGGCCTCCAGCCATTGCTGCTGCAGCTCTGCAGAGGGGGCGCTCAGGTACCAGGACTGCTGGGCCTGCTGCAGCTTCCACACGTGCCCTGAGTCGGGCCTCTCCTCGGGGCCCGGCATGCTCACCGTGCAGCTGGTGAGAGGGATGGTGCAAGGCAGCTGGCCGTCCTGCAGCAAAAAGCAAAGCATCAGCGGGGGCCTCAGCCCCCAGGCCTTGGGCTCACCCCTGTGACTCAGGCCCTCCCAGGCAGCCGCCCTCAGCCCCATCATGCAAGGCAGGTGCTGAGTCGGATGGGCCTGGTGGCCATGCCTGCGCTGCCTTCTGTCAATAGGAGGCCGGTGGCCCACCAGCTCTCTGAGGGAGGATACGGGAGGGTACATGCTGCCTACCTCACAGGACACCTGGACCCCATGGCCTCCCCCGGACTGCCAGGCCTCTGGGGAGGAGAGGCAGGATGAACCCCTGTGACAGGGCTCAAAGGGGCTGGGTGAGGGTCCCTGACTGAGGGAGGGATTGTATGGGTTCCTGAGCCAGGCCTAACAGGCTCTGCAGTTCCCAGCCCACCCAGAATGCATGAATGAATGAAAGGGTGAATAAATGAATGCATATGGGAAGGAGGGGCCACCGCCCTCAAGACCCACTGGCCCGGGGGTCCTGTCTGCATGAGTGGGCAGCAGAGGGGAGTAGAGGGCGCTGGGAAACCTGAGGCCCAGATGACACTGCTCAGAGGGTGGGCCCCAGGCGGGTGGCCCAGGCCTGCTGTGGGCACCCCAGGCCTGAGGTTCTTGGCGACAGGAGCAAAGTAAACCCCCTGCCACCCAGCCTGGGCCAGGGCCAGGGACACATACCTGGCTACCTCCCTGCAGGTGCAGCACGTGGGGGTCTGACACGGGGATGGCGGCCCACACCTCACTCCAGGCTTCACTGCTTTCCAACAGCCGTAGGGGGCCACAGAGCAGGCTGGGCCGGGTGTCTGCAGTGGGTGGCTTCTGGGGACACAGAGGCACAGGTTAAGGGTGGTCTCACTTGCAGTGGTCATGCCTTCTCCTGAGGAGGCTGGGGCAGGGCCAGGGCCACTGCTTGGAAGGAGCTGGCCGTGGAGGCACAGCCGAGGCCTGGACAGAGATGGGGACTAGCCTCACCCAGCTCCAAGGGTCACTTGAAGCCAGGCCTGCAGAACACAGGTGCATGTGGCATCAGGTGGGGTTTGCAGGCTGGACCCCCTGAGGGGAGGGAGTCCACGTGCTGGGTCAGCACAGCATCAACGTAACAGGAAAACCCAACAGCAAGGACCCAAGGGTGGGTCACGGCCAAGGGACTGAGTGTGTTTTAGTGCACACACAGCCTCCCTCGCTTGTGATTTAGAGCATCATCTGTATGTGGCTCAGACACTGCCTGCTGGAGCTGGTGCCCCTCATGCTCAGGGCTCCTGCAAGGCTGGAGCCCCCGTTGCACTCCCTCTAGTCACACGCCCCACAGACCTGGGGCTCGCAGAACACACCACAGTATTTAAATTGTAGGAATGAGAGAGCGTTAGTGGGCAATGCAAGAGTCTTTCTTCACCATCGAGATCGTTCTACACACGGTCCTAATATACTTACTACGTCCTTGACTTCTTAGACCAAAGACCCAGATCAGGCTCCAACCACCCTGGAGTCAGAGCGGCTGGAACCTTGAAAACACGCTGCCCCCAGCCCACCCAGCCACCCCGCCAAGCCCCTGGGAGAGAAACCGACATTCTAAACAGCTTCCCAGGAGACGGCAGCCTGCAGCTGGCTGTCTTAAGTGGAGAGAAGGGAAAATGAACTCTTCTGGAAAACCATGTTTTCTCTTTTCCAGCTTTCTTGTGACCCTATAAAATAGAGACTGTTTTCTTGAGGAAGGAAGGCAGGGAAGGCAGCAGCCACCCTCAGGAAGAAGAGGGGAGGAGGAAAGAGCGGGGAAGGGAAGGGGGGAAGAGAGCTGATGCCCTGCCTGCCTCCAGGGCCCTGCTTGTCCTCTGGCAGCTCGCAGGGCGCAGGCCACGACGTGGGCAGCATCTCCCCTTGGGTGGGCCTCAAGGCCTGGACTTGGGGGTGGCTCCAAGCCTCACCCTCCAACCAAGGTGACCAGGTGTGAGGCTGACACTTGTTCCCGTCTAACCCCTGAGTGCAAATGGTTCCCAAGCCGCAGCCCTGGCTGGTCCTGAGAAGCTTGACATGCGTGCACATTAAATTGTGGCTGCTCCAGCTGCTCCCAGCAGCTCTCCCTAGTTCCCAGGGCCTGTGGACCCCACCGAGACACCCCCAATCTGTCCTGGGCCCCAGAGAGCTCTGGGAAAAGAGTTAGCTGAAGCCGTGGGGTGGGGTGGGGTGGGGTGCGGACACGTGTCTGGTCCAAGAGGCTCTGCTGTGCCACTCCGAAGAGAAGAGGAACCTGGAGCACCCACCTCTGTGCTCTGCTTGGGCTCGGCTGAAGCCTCAGGGCTGGGGCTCTCAGGGGCCACTGGCTGTGTCAGGAAACACTCTCTGCAGACACGGCTCTGCCTGCAGTTCTCAGCCTTGAACTCGGAGCACTTCCCACAGATGACCTACGAGACAGAGGACGCCTGTGACCCCACCTCCCAGGGACACAGGACTGTCCAGGAAGAGGCCAGGAGAGGCAGCAGGGGTAAGGGCTCCTCCTCCAGTAGCCCCGTCCTATGGCAGAGAGTGAGGCTGGTTCTACTGGACATCCAGGGCCTGCTCTCCTTGCCCGGATGGTCCAGAGTCCAGGAGTCTGTGTGCACTGGAAGAAGAGTGGGAGAAGTCACCAAGCACATGAGAGAACTCCCCATCACTGGTCAAAGGAAAATGCAAATCAAAATCATCACAAGAAAACACTTCGCACTCCTCAGCATGGCTGTTATCAAAAAAACAAAACAAAACAAAACAAGCCCAAAAACCAACAAACATAAAATAACTAGTGTTGGCACAGATGTGGCGAAATTGGAATATGTGCACTGCTTGTGGGAATGTAAAATGCAATAGCTGCTGTGGAGAACAGCGTGGCAGTTCTTCAAAACATTAAATACAGAATTACCATGTCATCCGGCAATTCCACTTCTGGGTATATGCCCCAAAGAATCAAAAGCAGGATCTCAAATATACATTCATATATTCATGTCAATAGCAGCATTATTCACAATAGCCAAAATGTGTAGAAGCAAAGTGGGACACAGCCCACATCCACTGGCAGTCGAACAGAGGAATCTGGTCCATCTGAACGGTGCAGTGTTATCGACATGGGTGGGTGGAGCACGGAAGGAAGCCAAGGGGTGCTCCAGAGCTCCTCCCACTCCAGACCCCAGCCTACTCCGGCAGACCCCTCGGCTCCCCTACTCTGGCTCCTCAGGGCTGCATCCTATTGGTTATCCTGTCTCTGCCTCAGTCTCCCTCCCTCTGCTGGATCTTCTCCTCCAGTTTCAGCACCACCCACACGCCCCTTCCAGCACCCCCTTCTCCCATTCGCCCCCTGCCTCACGCACCGAGTGCTGTGGGACCCAGGAGGTCTCTGCTCAAACCTCGTGAGAGTCTAGTTTGAACCGTACCCTGCGGTCGCTGGTCGCTGAGGGACCGCGGCATTCAAACACAGAGATGCATTTCATAGGTGCTAGGAGATTCGCAGAGGGAGAGATTATTCTCTCTAAGTAGATGGAAGGCACCCTCTTTTGAAGTCTCAGTTTTATGGGGATTTGTTCTCGGAATTTCTCTTTCTTTTATGACATACTTTGTGAGGAAGAAGGAACATTGCAAACCAAGGCAGTGAGAACCAAACTAAGCCCCAGTGGCTGGCACAGAGAAGCAGTAATGTCACGGAGGGCACTGAGCCACCTCTGCTGGGTGGTGAAGTCCAGCTCAGCCATGAGGACGCTCTCTCCAGGGAAGATTAACAGAGGCCGGAGCTTTTGATCCTAAATAGTCTCCAAGAGGCCGGGCGCGGTGGCTCACGCCTGTAATCCTAGCATTCTGGGAGGCCAAGGTGGGCGGATTGCTCAAAAGTCAGGAGTTCGAAATCAAATAGTCTCAAAGTGAAGCCCATAGCTGAGCAGGAGCCTGGGCATATATTCTTAGAATGGTTCTTAAAGCAACATAGTCCATGCAAGTCTGATAGGGAAAGCAGGGTTGAGTTAAATCCCCTAATCCCAGAGAGTGCAAACTGGGCCCCAAACTGAGTGTTCTTTAAGAGGTACAGATCATATTACCCATCTGCCTGTCCATCCACCTTCCACCAACCACCATCCATCCATTCTCCACCCATTCGTCCATCTATCCATCCTCCATCCATCCACCCATCCATCCATCCATCCATTCACCCACCCATCCATCTACCCATCCTTCACCCACCCATCCATCCATTCACCCACCCATCCATCTACCCATCCTTCACCCATCCATCCATCCATTCGCCCATCCATCCATACTTCCATATGCCATTCATCTATTTGCCTATCCATCCATCCATCCATTCTCCACCCATCTATCCATACTTCCTACATCTCCACTTCCATCTATACTTCCATTCACCCATCCAGCCATTTATCCACCATCCATCCATCCATCCACCTCCCCCTGCTCCCCACTAGTGTGACAAGGTGCAACAAGGAACATCAGGTCAGGTACAGGCTGCTGGTGCCCTTTGGAAAAACACCTCCAAGGCAGCTGTGTGTTGAGATCCACTTGCTAACATAGATTCAATTTTAATGTGTTAACCTAAACATACTTGAATCATTAGTTCTTTAACCTGAAAATACTTGAATCATTAGTTCTTTTCTCAGGGATATTTTTATGCTCAATTATTGAGCAATGACTCAGCAGCCTATTCTCCAGAGACAGGGCTTTGGGGCAGAGTGAGGAGGAACGGAGATGGGCACTCGGGGCACTGGTCGGAGACAGCACCTACCAACCTTCACACCCCTGGAGCGCCAGGGCAAAGGCCAGCAGGAGGAGCTGCCACCATGGCCACACTCTTCCCTTTCCCCTTCTCCATGTACCTCGCAGTGTGGGGACACTGTCCTCCCCTGGTTCTCAAGGTCACCTATATAGGGGCTCTGTGGTTCCAAATCTGGCCCTTTTTCAACCACAAGGAGTATTTGTCAAACACCAGAGCTGGCCAGAGAAAGTGATTAGCCTCTACTTCAGACGGGACGATTTCACTCTCAAGGGCATCTGCATCTGTGAGACGGGACCTGGACACCCCCTGTAGGGCTGGTGCTATCTGAGCCCCCGCCCTCCCTCTCCCTGGGACTCACCGCCCCGCACAGCTTGCAGTGGTGCCTCCTCTTGGTGATGGAGTTGAAGGTCTCGCCGCAGCTCTTACAGCTCTGCTTCTCCTTGTCGCGTCTGGTCTTAGAGGATAGTTTTCTGGGCTCAAGCTACAAGGAGGCAGATAACCGCCATCAGCCTCCCAGTCATGTGTGCGCCCCGCCCCATCGGCTGGTGCACGGGCAGCTCTCCAGATTGTACAACCGACACCCACTCAGGGCAAAAAGTGCCGGGGGGGAATGAAGTACAGAGCCAAAAGCCCTGCGTCCCCTTCCCAGCCTCGCCTGTGAGAGGCTGCCTGGTGGTGCCTCACCTTAAGTAAGATTATAAATGGAGTAAGACTTTTATGTTTGGAACAACTTGGCCAATCCCTTTATCTGGTGCGTCTGAGCAAATATCAAGGGGAACCAACGCTGGAGGAGAACATTTACGGGGCGGGCTGCAGTGGGCACAGACACAGCCCGCAGCACTGGGGACCAGGGTGTCCATGCCCTGCCCGGCGGAGCTCCGGAGCTCCAGCCACCCGGCCACACGCCTGCTCTGTGTGGGCTCCAGGGAGCACCCCCCTGCCAGACGCACCACATGGAAGAACATACATGTGCACCTGGCCTGCGGTCGCAGAGAGCTTGGAAACATCCAGGAGCACATGTGAGGAAACCAAAGGAGAGCCAAGGCTGGAGCCAGGGGCTTTACTCCCCTCTCTGCCTCCTGCGATGCCACCTGAACTTCCTACGGAGGAGGGCGTTGTGGAAGGTGGGAGCAGGTGCAGCCTGGGATCACCCCACCGAGACTCGGTTTCCCTGGCTGATTATGAGCAGTGCAAGGTGGGGGACAGACCCCAGGCTCCTGCCCCTCATCAGCCGTGAGACCCTGGACCAGTCACTTGGCCTCTCTGAGCCTCAGTTTCCTCATCTGTAAAATGGGATGAGTGACACTCTTTGGGCCCTGAGCCTCATTACAGTGCATGAAGTCCTGACTGTTTTGGCAAGTTGCCAATTACCCTTTCATGTTCCACTGGCCTGCAAACTTCCGGAAGCTCCCCGTCCTTTGATGAAATAACTTCCTGTGCTTTGAAACTCCCCTCCCCCCAGCATTTCCTTTCTGAGGAGGCCACGGCTCCCAGCAGGTGGCCTCCCATGACACCCCTTGCTGCTGACACAGACTATTAAGAGTTTAAGAAATGCCAAAGACATTTACAAATTTCCCAGATGTCACAGCTGGAACTGCCCCTAGAAATGTTTATCTCAACCTCTCTGGTGCACAGACAGGGAAACTGAGGCCTGGAGGCATTCTGTTTAAAAGAAAAACATCTAAAATTACCTTACCATTAGTAATTCCAAGTAAAATAGAATGAGGTATGGCATTTGTTTTAAAATATTGCAGGAAAAAAAAGAGTGTGTGCATGTGGCAGGCTGGGGACAGGGGAAGCAAGAACGGCACAAAGTCGCGTTTTTCCGAGGCTGGGGAGGGAAGAGGGCTCCCTGCACCGTTATCTCTACTCACGTGAGTCCAAAACTTCCATAATAAAAAGTTGAACAAAATAAGCTAAAAATATGTTTAACATAAACTCTGCAAGTTTAAGGACAGATGAGCTGGTTGGGGTGGGGGAGCCAGGAAGGGGTGGCTCGCACTGGGTGTCAGCACTGGAGGCTGTGATGGGCTGAACTGTGTCCCCAAAATTCATATGCTGAAGGCCTAACCCCCAATACATCAGAGTGTGATGGTATTTGGCCTTTAAAGAGGTGATTAAGTTAAAATGAGGTCCTTAGAGTGGGCCCTGATTCAACCTGACTTGTGTCCTCATAGCAAGAGGCGATGAGGACACAGACACACAGATGTGACCATGTGAGGACACAGGGAGAAGCCACTGTCTACAAGCCAAGGAGAGAGGCCTCAGGAGAAATCAGTCCTCCGACCCCTTGACCTCAGACTTCCAGCCTGCAGAACCATGAGAAAGTAAATTGCTATAGTTTAAGCCACCCAGTCTATGGTGTTTTATGGCAGCCCGAGCAAACCGGTGCCTCGGTGCAAACTCTGGCTGCACTTGCTAGCTGTGTGGCCTGGTACGTGACCTCCCCTAACTGTCCCCACCTGCAGGGCCCACCACCGTGAGGCCAGCACCCTGGCTCGCCTTGCACAGGAGTCTGAGAGCAGGGCTGGCTCCTCCAAGGATGACGGGAAGTTTGCTCTGCCTTGGCCCCCAGCACCTCCAGCTCACGGGCCTCCCCTGATGACACAGGGGTGGGACAACCCTGGGCTCCCTCTGTGGCTCATCTCATGCTCTGGACCACAGTCAGGGCTCCAAGCCCACAAGGGGAGGAATGGGCTGACAGCAAAACCGTGTTCCCCTGGGCCTCCCTTCCTCCCTACGTTCCACCCTCACCCAGCGCCCCAGAGCTCTCTGCCCCACTTGGGGCTTCTTCCCTTGTGACTGGCTCTCAGGACTGCTGGGGGAACCCAAACATGCACTGAAAAGGAGAGGAGAAAGGGGCCCGGGGCAGGGGAGGGACAGAGAGGGAATGAAGCCATCCATGGAATCTGCCGTGGCCCAGTAGCCTTCACCCTCCACCGACCTTCAAGGTGTCCCCAAATCCCTGTTCTCCAGGTGAGGACTCCAAGGGTGCCAGATGTGGGAGTGGTTCACAGCAGGGCAGCCTGACCTGCACCTCAGCCCAGAACTTCCTGCTCTAGGGGACCCTGGGCAGGGGACCCCTGTCACAGCACCCAGCAGGCAGCAGTGCATGGTGGCTGAGAACGCAGGAGGCCACAGGTGCTACAGGGAATCCCTGAGGGGCAGGGGGCAGGAAGGGGGCTGGCAGAGCAGAGGCCAACCCACAGGGGAGGCAAGGCGTGAGTGGGCCACGGTGTGTGGCCAGGTGCTCAGTTCCTGAGGACCAGTCAGTGCACAGTTCCAGGGCAGGCAGCATGGCTCAGGGCTGGGCTGGCACTGAGGGTCCCACTGGCTTCCTTCATCGGGTGAGTCTTCCCATGGTTGGCAGCCGAGGAGCTAAGAGGTGCGCTCAGGCAGGGGAGGTCCGGCCTGACCCGGTCCACGGTGCTGAGGACTGTAGCCCACTGGGGCCACCCTTGCTGTGGCTGTGCCCTTGACCATGCCGGTTCCCCAACACTGAGGTCTGGCTGGACTTGTAGATGGCAGGGGACCAGGTGACTGAGGGGCAAGGAGCCCACTGAGTGGCAGGGACAGGTCTCCTGGCTGACCGCACTTCCTTTTTGGATGTTATCAGGCAGGCTGACCAAGGGAAGGGGCCTCAGGTTTTCTGCGTGGACGTCAGGACATCAGAAAGTCTGGCCCGAGCCTTTCCAGGAAGATGGAGATAACTGGCTGAGCGACTCTACCCCAAAGTGTCCAAAACACGCCCAAGTCAACCCAGAAAGTGGTCTCCCCCGAGGGCCAGCAGATTAAGTTGCACATCCGGGGACGGGGGAGCAGCCTGGTAAGGCAGGATCAGACCCCAGTCAGCGGCCCCAGAGAAACCACGTCCCCTACGTCAGAGGTGGGAAAGGAGCCCCAGGCCGTGGGGTTCAGGCACTGCCTGGGGTTGTTCCATCAGGAGCGGCTGGAGAGGTGGTGGCCACTCTGCTCCTTACGCTGCCAGGAGCCCCGGGGGTGGGCACAGGCAGGGCCTCGTCCAAGGAAAGGCAGCACAAGAGCTGGGGGAGCAGCACGCGGGAAGAGCCCTTGGCATAGCCCCTGAAAGGGAGGCTGGGGTCAAGTGCCTCACTGGCACCTTGGAGGGGTCCATGTGTCACCCATGGTGAGTCTGGGGCCCTGGGAGGTCTTTCAGATTGTGACATTTTGTGCATCTGTTTACAGCGACACGACTTTTGCAAAACAGAGAAGGCTTTGAATTCTGGGAGGCCCCTTGCAAAACATCCTGGTTTGGGTTTAGCTTCTCTTGGGAAAGAGGGGCTTACGGAGACTGCACGACTGAAGACATCAGGGCTCAGGAAATGAAACCATCCCCCCGCAGTGGATTTATTTTGCTTTCTAAATATGCTAAGAATAAGCGTTAAGTTTGGTGTAATGTAGCAAAAATCACTCCATTTGGTGTGAGAATTAACTCACTTTCCAGCACCTTGTATCAAAATGCACACCATGCTCACTCTGTGCAGCGCAGCAGACTCACACCGAGCTGGCCCAGGTCCCCCCAAGTCTCCCCTGCGCTCAGTCTCTGCTCACAGGAAGACACCACTGAGAAACATGTGGCCAGGCCAGGCCACGTCCACTGGTGGCGGCGAGGCCCCGTGCTTGAGCTGGGGCTGTTGTTTGGTTGTTTGTTGTGGGGCCCAGCCCTGGCTTGGGACAGAGAAAAGAGACTGGCACTGGAATGTGACCCCAAGCATCTGGCTGCCACGGGACATGCAGAACCCAAGGAGGGCTGAGCTCTGGGTCAGGAGAAGGAAAGTGAGTGACGCAGACTGCACGGCCCCCTTCCAGGCGTGGCCGTGGAGGCCCAGCGGGTCTGCCCACCACAGCCTGGCCCGGGCAGGCCCCCAGACACGGACGGGAGCCCTGAGTTACGGGGGTTCCCATCAAAGGGCAGCTGACCACTTCTTCGATCTCTGCCCAGGACAAAGAGAGGCTCCAAAGGCGGTACTTGCCCAAAGCCTGGCTCCAGGGCCAAATCCAAGCCTGTGTCTTTCCACAGGTTAAGACATTGTAAAACATAGCCTTTCATGTTCCCTGCAGCTAGAACATTCTCTGATCTGGGCACCAACCCCAGCCAGCCTCTGACATGGGACCCCATCCCACCTGCACATGCCTGTGCTAATGCCCTCAGGCCAGCCCCAGGCTCCTGTAATCAGCCCAGGTCCTGCCTACCCCGGGGCCCCTACCCATTTCTGCTTCCCTGTGTCCCCAGGGCACTGAGGGTCCCAGCTCCGGGGCCTGTGGGCTCACATCCAGGGACAGTTGCACCAACAAAGAATGGGTGGCTCTCACTGCACCTTGATGCCTCCACAGCCAGCGAGTGACCACTGACGCCTCCGGAAGCCATCTCAGGGCCCAGGACTGAATGGCGGAGGTCACTGTGTACGATTCAGCTGGGTTTCCCCACATGAGCCATCCAGGAGGGAGGCAGTGCTCCGTGCCAGGGCCTCATCATGGAGATTTTATGCTGCCGGCCCTGGCCAAGGGCTGCGGGGCTGATGAGAAGGGGGCTTCATACATACGTGTGAGGGCTGAAGAGTCCCCCCATTGGAACCATGTAATTGTGGGCCCACTTTGGGCAGCTCACGCTTTTGTGAGTGCAGTTGCACACTCGTGAGTACATGCTGCTTTTCATAATGCCCCCAAAGGCTTCAGGAAAAGGGGCTGATAGAGCTATGAGTCTGGGGTGAGGCCAGCCTCACACATAGGGTTTGGCAATTCAAACAGTTGCTGATGGTGATTCTCGTGGAAAATGTTTTCACCAGGGACTCCAGGGGAGGCCACATGGCCTCAAAGACGTGGGCAGGGCAGGCAGCAGGCAGGGGCCAAGGTCCCGGGGCCTGGTGGAGCAAGGGGTGGTCAGGGCATGGCAGAGTAGGGTGGCCAGGAAGCAGGGTGAGGCCAGACAGAGCCCAGATGAGACACAGGAAGCTGCTCAGGAGCTTAGACAGGGAGGACACCACTGTGCTGTGCTCAGACTTCCTGATTTTCAGTTTTAACAAGATTTTCCTTCCGGTGGTTGTGGGCTCTGCAGAGACCAGGCAACTACGTGGCCCTTTCCTCATGCCCATTTCATGTTTATTTCGAAGTCCCCCCTCCCTCCTGCACTCCGCGGTGCCCTGAAATGCTACATCCTTTCCTGAAGCCCCTGGCTTCATCGCGGTTCCCAATGCCTGGACGGCCCGAACTGGTACAGTTAGGTCACAAGGAGGCCGCAGCAGCCAGCAACTGGCCCGCTGGACAGGCCCGCCTCAGCAGGCTCAACCCTGGCCCACGCAGGCAGCCCAGAGGAGGGGCTCTTGTCTTGCTCCTAGAGATTTAGCTCAGGACAGGGACGCCTGCTCCCTGAGATCAAGGGGACTGCAGGAGGTGGGAAAGGTGGCCAGTCGGCCCCACCCTCCCTCCACTCCTGCCCCGAGGAGGCCCTGTCCCCATGGCGGGTCCTCCCCCTTCATCAAGGCCAGCTTACCTCACTGCCCTGAACCTGTTTCCTCCTGCATAAAATGGGCTTGGCCACAGCAAAACCCCGGAATGGCTGAGATAACCCGACAGGGTAATGTTTATAGAGAACTCTCGGGGATGGGGGTTAAAGTTCAGGCTGAGTCATCAGGTGTTCTATGCCTCAGCCAGCAGGACACACGGCTATGCTCACCTGAGATGCAGCGCTGGCCCCGGGTCTGTGTGTGTGTGTGTGAGAGAGAGAGAGACAGAGACAGAGACAGAATGAGAGAGAGAGGGGGATTAAGAGACATAGATTGAGCATGAGCAGGGGGAGGCTTATAGGAGAGAATGTGGGGGCTAGATCCCCAAGGTGGTGGTCTGGAGACCACGGGCAGCCGACCCAGGCAGGTGTCACATCATTCCTCCCGGGCCTGGCCAGCAGCAGGGAGGGGCAGGGTGCCTGCAAGAATCGCCTTCCCAGCACGTGGGGGGCCATAGCCACACCAGGGTGGTCTAGGGTTGTGTGTGGCTGTCAGTGTGAGTGAGCCCCAGGCTGAGAGCCAGTGACAGCAGCTCCGGGCTCTGCTGCTCGTGACACAACGGCACACTCTGCATCCTGTCTCACCTCCCAGCTCCCATGGCCGTCCCTGGTAGGCAGACGTGTGGACACAGGCGTGGGCCACACTGCCTTGGGGGGACTGGAACATGACGAGAGCGGTGAGAAGGCCCAGGCCTCCCTGCCCCTGGCTCGGGATAGGGACTAAGCTGTCCTCTTTGCGGTACTGAGCCTCATAAGGACCTGGCACTACACTAGGACATGCTTTGCCCGGGCACAAGTCACACACATTAAGAGCACAAATGTCACATAGAGCTCAGAGGATTCTCACCCGTGTGCACAGCTGTGTCCACTCCTGGCCCAGGTAAGGGACATCCCCACTCTGATAGGCTCCCGTGTGCCTGCCTTGCAGAGCCCCCAGTCGCAGACACAGCTTCACATTTGCACAGCCAGGCCCCAGGCACACAGCGGGGGGTAAGGATGACCCCTTGCCCCTTGACCCCCCAGGTGGCCCTGGTCCAATACCCCCCACCCATTCACCCTGGTCTGACCTTCCTTTTCCACCTTCTGCCCCTGCTGACCGCTGGGTGAGGGTCACTCACCCCTGTCGCAGCCCCACTTTCTTCAGCCGTCACTGCAGGCTCCCCGGAGCTGGTGCTCCCCACCTGGAAGGGACACGGGCCGAGTGAGAGGAGATTCCAGGGCCACACAGCCCCATGCAGCAGGCGGACATTTTCTGAAAACCCTAGCAGCTCTGTGCATTGAGGGCAGGCTTAGGAGAAGGAATTCTCGGGGTCCTCTATTTGCTGGGACTGTGGAGAAGCTGCTGCCTTCCTGGCCTGCTGCTTAGCTGGGAGGCTTCTCGGGAATGAGCATCTCCCCTCACGGTGGGCAGGTGATGCCTCCCTGTGGCCCACCCTGATGGGGGCTCTAAATCACACCAAGTCGCCCAGTGCAGAGGGTCCCTTTGGATTCCCTCCTCATTCTTCAGGGGTCCCTGTGGAGCCTCTCTGCAGCCCCCGACTTTCTCATGCAGAGCAAGGCGCTGGGTTCAGCCCCTGGGCAGAAAGGGATGGAGCCGACAGCCATGCTCAGTGTCACCCACTCCCAGGTCACCTCTACTCAAGGCTGGTCACAGGCTAGGAATGGTGCAAAGTTTGCTTACAAAATAAGCCTGGGAAGCAGGAAAAAGCCAGCAGACTTGGTGCGAATATGAAGTGGATAACTGGCAAGCCAGGTTGCTGCCAGCAGACCCCAGGAGGTGGTGGGGAGGGAGGATCCAGCCTGGGACTGGCCGAGGCAGAGAGAGCCGGGCACCTGTACTCTGAAGCTATGCCTGGTGCACCCACAAAGCCTGGAGCCCAGCACTGCGCCCAGGGCTCTGCCTCTCCTGGTTGTCTCCCCAGGTGTGTCCCTGCTGCAGCCCCAGCCCCCCACACCTCACCCAGGACTAGCCACTCCAGGGCCTTCCTTGCAGCAGGCAGAGATCTGCCTCCTCATCCAATCTTCTTGCCCTGACTCCAGGGAAGCCCAGGAGAAGCTGAGGCTGGGCCCTGGGCCTACAGCCCTGATGCCATGGCCTGGCTCTTCCATGAGGACTCTGCAACTCTGACTCTTGCATGAAATCCCAGTCTCCAAGTGAAATCCCCCCTGAGCCTTTAGAGCAGCTCCATATGGGGACAGGGAATGAGTTGTCCCCACTGCTCCCTCCAAGGTGCTCTGAGCTGCCACCTCCCAGGGGACCAGGGTATGGGGGCATTTGGGGAGAAAACACAACTGCAAAAAAGTATCTGTAGTTGCTGAACATGCTGTGCACATGGTATGTAGGAAGAGTGTCACAGCCCTGTGATGCTGGCTCCACCACCTGTGGCCTGGGTATGTCACCAAGCTTGTCTGAGACTCAGCTTCCACAAGGATAAGATAATGACCTTCCTTGCATAGGGCTGCAGAGGGCACAAGATGACAAAACTGCTCTCCAGGGAACGCTTCCTCCACACCTGCGTCCTGCCTTCCCCACATCTGGGCGCTGACCACTGGCCTCAGGGCCCAGCCGGCTGCAGTGGGCACTCAGTAAAGGGGGAGCAGATGAGTGGGCATCACCGGCTGCCAGCCGCCCTGGTCCCTGGTCACGGCATGAGGAAAAGCACCGGGGGGACGAATCTCCCACCCAGACACCCGCCTCTTCTGCTTCCTGGCATGCAGCCACATCCCCCCAAGGTCCCTCCATGGCCCAGGCTGCTGACTCACGGGCATGTCTGGAGGAGGGCTGGGCTCCTCATCCTGGCTGAAGGTGCTGCCGAAGGCCTTGAAGGTCTGGCTGTTCTGCTTGTGCTTCTCAATGGTGGCCTGGATGATCTGAACACAGCAGCAAGGCAGGGGGGCCGTCAGGGAGTGTGGGAGGACGCCACCCCGCGGGAGGGTCCTGGTACTCTCAGAACAGCTCCCGGCCACCAGCCATCTCACTTCCCCCAAACCAACAACTCGGGAGCCTCCCAGGAGAGGACACGGAGCCTGCAGCTCCTTCAGGCCCATTTATGTCTATTTATTGGGGGTGGGGCTCAAACAAGCTAATGGTTTGAAAGGCCTGTGGCATCTGAAGGTGCTTACGAAGGCACAGCGCAGTCACTGCATCCCTCAGGGCAGGACATGGGGACCAGCAGTGCCGGGGGCCTAGGCACTGCCCCCTCTCTCTGCTCCAACATGAATGACTACACTGCTCAATAACTTGGTCATTTGGTTACTTTAAAACTTTAGGGACTTCACCTGAATCCATTCTTTCTTCTCTTCTTCCGTCCTATAAAACCAGAAGAGTATTTTATTAATCTAGTCTTGGATGCCGACTATAAACCACCAGCTGCCTCTCAGCCCTGCAGCGCACGCCCAAGCCGCTCGCTGTCTTATAAATGCAGCTCAAGGCAAAGATTGGCCCTGAGGGCTCCAAAACACTGGTCCGGTGGGGCGCAGTGGGGCGCGGTGTGCCACGTGAAGCCCTCTGCCACAGATGTATATCAACGTCTCCCTGGGCCATAATGGGTCATTACACAGATCCCATCATCTGTGGGATGTGGGACACAGGACCCTCCACACACAGCCAGTCATGGCATCAGGCTGGCATCACCTTAAAGGGCGGTGTGACAACAGCCACCAAAATTTAAAATAGATGTATACCCTTTCACCAGCAAGTCTGCATCAGGAATCTAGCTGATGGCTATAAGGACACATCAGCACAAAAACCTAAGCACAAGGAGACCATTCACCATTCGCAGTGCTGCTTGCAAGGGCAAGGTTCCCGGGGAGCCCAGGCCCCCGTCAGTGGGAGCTGGTTGTTGATCACGGTGGAGAATGATGCTGCTCTAGGAAGTGCACTGATGGGGGATGATTCTTGATAAGTTAAGAGAAAAAAGGGAGATTTAGAACCAGCTATCCAGTAACAGCCATCTGTGATTCAAAAAGTAGATGTATATGTGTGTGTGCATAGAACATCCTGAAAGGGTACTTAAGGGATGGTTAGGAATATCTGCAGGCCCAGGGACAAGAGGTGGGCAGAGGCTTAACTTTCACTGACTTCCCCTTGGTGGTGTTACTTTTTAAGCCATGAATAAATAAATAAATAAAAACATATTACAAGGGTATCCAGTGTAGAGGGGAAAAAAGGCATCTGCTAAAATTTCAGGTCAAAGCCATGCACACAGCTGTGGACACTGGAGCAGCCTGAGCCCTACCGAGTCTGCAGCTCCAGCGACCTTTTCCTTCCCGTTAGGATGAACGTATGTGCTGTGTTCGGCTTGACGATATCCTGCACCTGAAGGGACAAGGACAAAGAGCAAAACATGAACAAAACCAAGCCAGTCATTGCAGCGACTCCAGCCTCACGTTCTCTGACTTGGAGGTGTTTCCCTGAGGAGGTAGCACAGGTGACCCAGCAGCAACCTCAGGTCTGCAGGGAGGGGGCTGCCGCGGCTTAGGGTCACGGAGGCTGCAGGCCGGCTGCTGCACGGGGGGATCTGCTGAGCAAACCCGCCAGCCGTTGGGCCTCCTCCCCATGTCACCCCAGCCAGCCCTGGGGGAGTTGCGTCTTTCCCCACTGGGCACCCCCTCCCAGCAGTAGCCACCTCCCCTTGGGAAGGATAAGGATCTCATGAGAAGAGTGAGGAGGGCCTCAGCCACCCCGCAGACATCTGAGTCCCTTGAAGAGGTGTGCCCTGAGTTTAGAAATACAAATAGGACCATGTGTGCCCAGAACCGATGAAATAGTCATTTATTCATAGAACTACAGCCTCAGATTCCAACCCCTTCCATCAGGACATGACCACAGAGCACAACGGCTGGTGTGGTGGCTCCCGGTGGTCCTCGAGCCAAGCCCCCATCCCAGCCACCAACTGGCCAGCTGGTGGCCTTAGGGAAGTCCTGCCCGGAACCTCTGGACATCCCCAGCCCACAGTTGAGAACTTCTGCATTAATATATTTAATTAATTAAAATACAACTAATTTCTGTAGAGAAACAGTAGAAAAATGTTTTCTCCTAACTGTATCAAAAGGTATTTTTCACTAGCTGGTCATTGCTTTTGATAGCATTTCTCAATCTGGATTTGGAACATTTCAAGGTAAGGGAAGTTTTTGGTATCATCTAAGCAAAACTTCACTTTTTGAAATAATTAAATACTTTGATTTAGCAAATATTTTTGGATCACCCATTCACAGGGCATGGGGACCCGTTCCAGCCCAGTCCCCACCATTAGACAGAGAGCAGGCTCGAGGGACAGGGGGCAGCAAAGACAAAGGCCCTTCTGGACCACCCTGCACAGGTGCCTCTGACCTTTCTCCTGGCTCCGAGATGGTGCAGGACAGGGGAGAGCTCAGGACCTAGGGACCAGGCAAGGCCAGAGGTCCTTCCCTACCCCAGATTTGTCTCTGCAACCTGGAGCTTCATTCCTGGGTCTGTAAATAGGGCCTTGAGTCCTGGCCCACAGGTGACAGGGGTCTGCCCTGGTCCTGGCACTGTCCATGGCACCTCCTGTGGCCCCGGAGGCTGTGTACTGTCTCCTAACAACTGCCTCTCACAGCCCCATCCTTCCAGCACGAGGTGGCAGCGATCTGGCGGGTGGGCCAAGCAGAGAGAAGGGGGAACCCTGCCCACCCAGCCCGGGACGGATGTTCAGACAATGCCTTAGTCGTGGATAGAGCCTGTGGCTTGGAGAAGTGGGCAGGGGCGACAGGCTGCACAGCGGTGAGCACCGAGGCGTCCAGAGTCCAGGTGTCCTCAGCCCTGCAGGTTTGGGAGGGAGGGGCTCACCCACCTGGAGGCCTGAGATGTCCATCTTCTCCCGGACACTGAACTTCTGGCCCATGAGCCGCAGTTTGGGCACACAGTAAAGGATCATGCTGTTGAACTGCAAGAAGGACAGGCACAGGTAAGGGGCAGGGGCTGCTCAGTGGGCAACCCAGAGGCCCTAGTGAGCTTCTCACATGGGATGTTTTTGGGATTTTTTGGTGGGGGATAGTGTCTCACTCTGTTGCCTGGGCTAGAGTGCCGTAGTTCAATCACAGCTCACGGCAAACTCACACTCTTGGGCTCAGCCTGCCTCAGTCTTGCAAGTAGCTGTGACTACAGACACATGCCACCCTGCCCAGCTAATTTTTTAAAATTACTTTTTGTACAGACAGGGTCTCACTGTGTTGCTCAGGCTAGTCTTGAACTCCTGGCCTCAAGGGATCCTCCTGCCTCAGGCTCCCAAAGTGCTGGGATTACAGGTGTAAGCCACTGTGCCTGGCTGCACATGGGACCTTTTTAAGTTTCCCTTCAATGTTATAAAGTAAATGTGTGCGTTATTTTACCTACGGTTACATCTTTGGGCAAGGAGACTGTAGCTACTAGCTTTATTTTTGTCCAAATTTCTCTTTTTATTTTAAACCAAGACTTTAAATTGTCAAGTCTTCTAAAATTGTGTAATAAAAACCAAAACTTTTGAATGAGCAATGAACATGGAAGAATCTCTCAAATGCACATGTCAAGCAAAAGATGCCAGACTCATCTCATGGCGTTTATGCGGCATTCTGGAAAAGGCATAATCACAGAAACAGAGAACAAATCACTGGTCGCTGGGGCAGAGGTGGTTGGGGGGAAGTGCTTAACCACAAAGGGCCAGGACAAGGGAATTTGGCGGAGGGTGATCGAATTGTTCTGTAACTTCGTTGTGGTTACAACGACTATATTTGTCAACACTCAGAACTGTACAGCAAAAGTGAGTTTTACTCAATGTAAACTTTAAAAACTTTTTAAAAATCTTTCAAAGAAATAATTGTTTATATAAGAAGACCTAGAGGAAAATTGAAATGGGAAGAAGAATCATGTGTATTTCCACTACCTCGGGGCAGCCAGCCAGGGTGCATCTCTCTTTATACTTCCTTCCTGTCTTTCCCCCCCACTCCAGGCAGGGTTTGGTTCTGGGAGAGTTGAAATCATGACGCCCTGCTATGGTTCTTTGTGCTGTCCTGGTTGCTACAAGCTGGAGTCTGCTCAATTCCAGCAGAGGTAGATCAGGGAGAACAGGGATTTTGGCCGAGAGGGATAAAAACAGGAGATGTTTGCAGCACATGGGCCAGAGCCGTGTCAAAGGCTTGGTGCCTGGATGTGGAGGAATGAGGCTCCACGTGCCTGGGGGGAACGGGGAAGGGGGGTCACAGATGGTGCCAGCAGTCCCAATAAGAGAGGCCACAGAAGAGCCATGTCCTTGGGCTACCAGAGCCCTGCCAGCACTGCCTGGGGCCGTGGGGAGGAGGCAAGGGAGGCTCTGTGGCTGGACTAGTAGGGCTGGGCTCACCAGGAAGAGGTAGCGGTCCTGGGTGGTGCCATTCTTGGCAGACAGCTTCTGAATGTGGCCCTCCTTGATCAGCTCATTGGCCGGGTTGACAATGTCCTCCTCCCCGCCCAGTTGCTCGTACACCTCCAAGAGCTTGTGCATTTTCTCCTGCAAGAGACACGAGGCTCAGGCAGATGCAAGGCATTTGGGGGCTGCTGGGGACTCAGAGGCACTGAGCCCTGTCCTACCACGTGACCCAGGATCCAGATAGGACAATGAGCCTCCCGACAACAGGTGGGGATGGAAAACACAGGGTGATGTTCCGGTTGGGCATTGAAGGATGAATAGAAGTTCACCATGCAGGGAATAACAACAACAACAATAATAAATAACAGCAGCTAACTTCATTGCTGAGCCAGGTGCTGGTCTACACACAATACATGTTTTAATTCATTTAATTCTGACACCGACCCTATGAGGTGGGTGCCATTAATATCTCCATTTTACAGACAAGGAAACTGAGGCATGGAAAAGTTGTGTGGCCATGACCCAGACTCAGCTAATCTGCACATCATCTTCTGCTGGCCACAGTGACTGGTGGATGGTCACATGACCAGCAGCCCGAGATGAGAAGGGACAGGGTCATAGCTTATGGCCCCAGCTTTGAGCTGGAAGCCAATGCAGCAGAAGGCAGAGCCATGCCCGCAGGAACCTCAACCACACAACACAGTCTGAGTCTGCACCTGCCGTGCCTCAGCAGCCCTTGACCTTGGACGTGGGTGATCTCAGCCTGCGCACCCTCAGCAGGCCGCTTTGCTGGACTTTCTGCCTCTGGCAAGATGCAGGTAGATGCAGGTGGGCCATACGGCGCAGCACGGAGTGTAGGGGCGCGAGAGCAGCCAGCAGTGGAGAGCTTACAGGGGCAGACTGGGACAGGGCTGAGGGCCTTGCGGAAATCAGGGGCAGTGGGCAGGTCCCTCGTATGTAAACGGGAGAGCTGGGCGCGCACCTGCCTTCCACTAGGGGGCGGGAGTACCAGTGGAGTTTGCATGCACCCGGCTTGTACAGGGTAGGAGAGGTGCTGCGCATGCACCTAGGGGGCTGGGTGTGCACCTGTCATGTGCTGGGGGGCTGAGTGTGCACAGAGCCAGCCCGTGAAAGGGGCAATTACAGCTTCAGCAAATGAATAAATGAATGTATGACAACAACTCTGAGAGCTGATGCATACTGAGCCAGGTCCTGCCCTGAGCACTTTATGTAGAGTGATTATTTTAATTCCCACAACAGCCCAGTGACACAGGTACTGTCGGTGCCTCCGTTTCACACAGGAGGAAACTAAGGCACAGAGCTCTAAATAACTCACCAGGATCACAGGGCTAGCAAGAGGCAGGCCACCCAGATCAAGACGGGCCCCTGGCCCCCTGGTCCCCTGGGATGGGTGTGTGCGCGCATGTGTGAGTGAAGGTGCTCGCTCAGGGAGCCCCCTGGGGCACAGAGGGTGGAGGTGCTGTCCCTGCACCACACTGCCGGTCCCCTCCCCCTGCACTCACCACTTTCCGAATGGCCGCATTGGAGTGGTTGGCGGCAGTGGAGATGAGCTCCAGGGATCCTGCAGGGGCAAGATTCAGGGTTAGCCTGGAGGTCACGAGGGCTCCACGCTTTCTCCTGAGAAGCTGACTCTGGAGCTCTGGGGCAGCTGCTGCCAGGGAGAGGTTCTGTCCCTGCTGTTGGCCCTGCCCACAGGTGCCTGGGCTGTTCCAGAGGCCTGGCCCTGGGGGCCAGGGGTGTGACCTGTGGACCTGCAGACAGGCCCCAGCACCAGGAGGGCCTCCCACTCTCCTGCGCAGACCCCTGCCCTGTGCTGCCCGCCAGCCATGCTGGCCACTGCCCTTGGCCCAGGGGCCTCGCCAGCCCCATGAGGCCCACTCCCGGGGCCTAAGCTCTGGAGAGGGCCCCCATCCAGCAGCACCTCACCCAGACTAATGTCCGCCCTCACACTGCAAGTAGGAGAGATTTTTCTCTGCCCTCAACTAAGTCACTGCCTGGGCTGTTTAGGGGGCGCACTCTCTCTGCCCCTCCTCTCTCTGTTTCTCTCTGTGCATCTCTCCGCATCCCTGTCTCTCCTTTTCCTCTTTCTGTGTCTACCTCTTTCTCTCTGTCTCTCGCCCTCCCCCATCTCTCTGTGTCTCTGTTTCTCTTCTCCCCCACTCTCTCTCCATCTCTCTGTCTCTCTGGATGTCTCTCCCCACCTCCAGGGTTCTCGGCAGGTCCTCCTGCCTCCCACGGGGGCCCTCAGCCTTGCAGCCTCCCCAACTCACGCTCCGCATCCTTCCGGTCTGGGGCGTCCTCCGGGAGCCTCTTCAGATAGTCCTTCAGCAGCAGCTCGTACCGGGGGACCCTCTGCACGGGCTCCAGCATGTGGTGCTGCAGTGTCAGGTTCCCGCACACCTCCTCCTTCTGTGGGGAGAGAGGGCAGCATGTGGACACCAGCCCCAGGAGGCTGAGATGTGGCTGGCATGGACCACACCTGACAGCGGGGAGAAACGAGGCTCAGAGAGGCTGACTGGTGGCGCGAGGACGGACCCCAGGCGGGCTGGCTCCGGATCCAGAGCGTGCTCTTCTATCACACCCTCACTGGAGAGAGGAAGCGCCAGGCCAGACTGCCCCGCCACCCCGAGTGGTTTCCCCCCGCTCAGATCCACGTGGGCCTGAAGCACCTTCCACCCTCTGCCTGGAAATCAAGCAAAGCTTTGCCCAGCTCTCTTCACTGTGAATCGGGTCGGTGTTTCTCTCACGCTAGAAGCCGCCCTGACAGCCCTTCTGCAGACTCCTCTCGTCATACACACAGCACAAGTGTTCGGGTGGCACTTGGGGTGCTGGGACCCTCGAGGCCCTGCCCCTGCCAGCACTGTCCCCGGAGCCCCGCAGCTCCCTCCCAGCCCTTCAGCTCCTCCTCGCTGCTGCCAGGGGATCCAGACCCTCCCTCCAGCACCTAGCCCTAGACACACGTGCGCTGAATGCTGTCAGCAGTCACCTCTGTGCTCCCCACTCGGGTCCTCCTGCCCATGCCATTTGTCTCCTCCCCCAATAATGGCCACTCGGCAGTGCCTCTGGCTGAGAGGGCTGCTGCCTGCCATCGTCCACCTGCGTCCCCCACCCACGTGCCAGCAGCTCGAGGGCCTCAGCCACTCTCACCAGGCTCAGGGCCCAGAACAGAACAGCTTCCAGCTCGGATGAGCTCAAAGATGCCTTGGATACAACAGAGTGAGGAGAGCCCTAGTTTGCAACTTTGCTAAAACAATTGCTTCAATGGTGAGAATCTCAAGGGCTGGCGAGGAAGGGGATATTTACACATCTCAAAGTGTCCACCTACAGGAACTTCTTAACATGGGAGAAACCTAACTGCACCTGGAGAGTGCTGAGAGACACACCTTAATCAAGTGAGTACCCCCAGAAAAGGGACAGACAAGCATCGAGGCCCCCAGGCAGAGCTCTGCGACAGGGACACAGCCTCACTCCAGTGAAAATGCACACCCTGAATCCAACCGTGGACAAATGACAGGCTGCAGGCAGTGAACGCAATGTGTGGCTCTGAGTTGGGTTATGGACCAGAAAAAAAGAAAAAGAAAAAAAAAACATTATTGGGACAAGTGACATTTGAGTGTGGGCTGTGGAGTAGACAGTACTGTGACATCCGTGTAAAATTCCCCGATTTTGGTCACTGCGCTGTGGTCATAAAAGAGAATCTCCTGTGCATATTCAGTGAGGAAGGGCTGCGGGGCCTGCAACTTAGTCTCAAAGGCTCAAAAGTAATAATCATACGTGTGTTTAGTGAGAAAGTTAAAGAAGACAAAATGTTAACAGGTGGCCATTTTTGCAACTTTTCTGTAAACATCTGAAATTATTTCAAAATAAAAGTTTAAATAATTTAAAATATGCTTTGGATTGAACAAAGAAAACCTCCAAAGGCTGCAGGAAACTTGGCTGTCACGAGATCCCATTTTTTCCACGCCAGGGCTGGCCAGGGCTGGCCAGGGCTTCTCAGCCTAGGCACTGTGGACATGTGGGTGGGACAGTTTCCTGTCGCAGTATCCTGTCTTGCACTGTGGCTGCTACAGCATCCAGCCCTCCCTCACCAGGTGCCAGGAGAACCACCGACATCCGTACACCCAGGTCCTTGAGGGCGAAGTCATCTGTGGAGAGTGGCTACACCTGGGGGGGACAGGTGTCCTCCCCACAGCCTGCCCAGCCCAGCATCTGAGATCTGCCCAAGATGAGGGGACGCTGCAATGACCGGCAGCTGGCCTGTGACCAGGGACCGTGACTGTCCACAAGTATCCCTGGGGCAGATGGCGCCCAGGACAAGGCAGTGCTGGTGTGGCTGCTGCAGACGGCTGTCCGTTCTCCCAGTACAGAAAGCGTCTAGCTGCCTAAGACTGGCCGGACCCAAGACCTGGTTTGCCAGGTGTGCGTGGGGGTGTGGCCTGCGCCAGGTGAGAGCCTGTTCTGCTGCACCTGGGAGGAACTCATTCGCACTCGGCAGCACGCGCATCCCACTGCACCTCGTGGCTGTGTGAGGGTTTCACCTACAGAGAAAGGACAGACCCCAGAGTATGGCTCTTCCTCCCTCGTCCTCAAGCCTAGAGGGGCATCTCAGCTCAATTGGCAACCTGAGAAGAAAACCAAATTCATCCTGATTTTGTCTTTTTCTTCTGTTCTTCCTCAAAATAACCAAATCAGATACTAATTAGCCAATGCAAATTTAGATCGATTCCAACTTCCTCAACTGTGGCTTTGATGATAACGATGATGATGACGACAATGAGGAAGGAGGAGGAGGAGGGGTAGGGGAAGAGAGACGAAAAGAAAAATAGCAAACTTACGCATCAGGACTAGGAGGGACACCAGGGCCCTGTGGAGCTTGGGTCTGGGAGGCGCTGGAGGCACCAGCCATGGTCCCTATTGATAACTTACGGTGCTGGCTCAAAGAGCAGCTGCAAACCTGGTGTGGATATTAATAAGACCACAGGGGAACACACTTCCTGGAAAAGGAAACCATGTCCTAGAAAGCAGGACTTTGTTCTTGTCCTCTCTGCAGGACTGCAGAGCCACAGCACCTGCCCGGCCTAAGCACCCGTCTTGTTCGACTGGTCCCTGTCTACTCCATAGGCCTGGCTGTCCCCCCAGCTGGGGACGATTGGACCCTGGCCCCACAGATGCAGGCAGCACAGGTGGCAGGGCTGCTGGGTCAGCAGAAATAGAGCTTGGGGAGGCTGGAAGTGACTGTCAGTGGGGACAGCTGGGGTGAGAGCCTCTTGGAGGGCCTGAGGCATGTGAGGGGCGTGGGCATGGGGACACAGAAGGGAAGGAAGGGCTCTGTGTGAGGACAGGGCTCTCCTCTCTAAGATCTGACGCTGATACTGAGATGGGGACATTTGAAGGACTCAAAGGACCTAAGACTCTGCACTAGGGAACTGTGGGTAACCTGGTGGCAGTGGGGCCTGCAGGAAATGCAGAAAGTTTTGAGGGCCCACCCCAAATCCAGGGGCACCACGGAGAATGCTCAGGGCCCAGGAGCCCTCCAGGGTCAGTGGGCAGGGCCGTGTGCCCGTGTGTGCGGGGCACTGGTGATGTCGGGGTGAGCAGCTAACTACAGAACTAGATTCTCACCACGTACCACAACCTACCTGAAAACCGTGCTACGGTAGGTCTTTAAATTTTTAAAATGAAGCCATAAAGTTAGGGGAAAAAACATAATTTATATAATCTTGGGTAGTGCGAAATGCATTTGTAAAAAAGTAAATGCAGTAAACAAAAATTCTGTACGGCAAATATCAATACAGATTAAAAAAATAAAAGGTCAAAAGAATCTGCAACATGTAAGACAAAATAGTTGATGCTCTTAACACATAAAAACCTTGTGGATCAATAAGAAAAAGACTCGCCTTGCAGTAGACAAGAGCAGCAAGGGCTGTGAATAGGCTGTTTGCGGAAAAAGAAAAAGAAAAGATCAACATAACATTTTTAAAGTGCCTGCACTAGATATTGAGGGACACTGTGGAATCCTAGGCTGTCTTTGAATCCAGGTTCTATCAAATAATTACTCATGATGCTATAGGTTGCACGACTTCTTGAGCCACAATTTTCTCACCCATGAAATGGGAATGATGATTTGTCTCTGGGAGTTATTGTAAGGATTGAAACATCAATAGAGCATCTGGACACATCTGATAATTTTACTGATTTTCAATAATGTCATATATTATTAATACTTTTTGGAATAAAAAAATTTATGTTTTTAAAAATAACACACCCAGCTTTGTGCCCCTCGAGGATGTCTGCACCCACAGGCCTGCAGCCCATCCTACCTGGATGTCGTGGACGATGTCTTTAAACAGCGGGGAGCGCTGGGTCCAAGTGCTCACCAGCCCCACGGCCCGGTCGAAGTTCTTGACATACTCGCCGTACATCTTCAGGAATGGGGCCAGCTTCTGCAGGATGTCCCCGAGCCGGGGGTTCCTGTCCCTTTGTGGGAGAGTGAAATCATCAGAGAAATAGCCCAGCTGGGACAAAGGCTTGAGGTTAGTGGATATGAATTTTCCCGGGGGGGAAGGGTGACGGCTGGGGGCAAGGCCTGACTCCCAGCTCTGTGTGATGCTGAGCAAATTGCTCACACTCTCTGGGCCTTAGTTTCTTCCCCTATGTCACATGGGTTAGAAAACAGTGTTACTGAGGGATTAAATGAGAGGATGCCTATAATACACTTCTAGTGCAGGACTAGAGCCAGTGCCCCCAATGCAGGAGGTATTAGAAGTAGGACCACTCCAATGATGGGCCACAGTTCTCAAAGAGGATCAATGAAATACTATTTTACTCCCTTGCAGCAAGCAAAGTTTAGAAACCATGGCTCTGTGCATTGCTGGCAAAGTCATGGGGAAAGCAGCACTTTGCAGTACTGATAATAAAAGCTAACTGCTGCTTTGGACACGAATTTACAAATAAGTTTCAAGAAGCAGAAAAATATACTGATAGACTTTCAACCAGGAAGGAGTGGGGTCAGGACTGGACCCAGGACTGTAGAGAAGAGAGGCGTGCAGGCCACCATGACACTGTCCCCCTAGTGCCTGACTGGCTTTCAGGTGTCACCCCCAGGTGTCCATGGATGGTGCTCACCACTCCTCCGTGATCCGAGTCTGCAGCTCAGGCAGCAGGAACTGCCCATGGAAACGGTGGATGGAGGAGATGTTGGAGAAGATGCCCGTGGTGACTTCCGGAGGGATCCCTGCTTCGGTCAGCCTGGTGCAGAAAACCTGGGTGTGGAGAAGCCCACACAATGGCCACTGAACGTCATCCACCACGGACAGTTATGATCGGGCATCAGCCACAGATGTGGACACTCAGGAGGGGCTGCCACCACCTTGTGTTTTCTTAAGGAACTTCACAGTCATTTTCCTCCCTTTCCATCAAACTGGTTTAAACAACTCATGGTCTTAACGCAAGCTTACTTATGGCTAAGGATTGTGGGTGAGGCAGGGACCACCCCCCGAGGGGTATACATACATCCTTCCTCAGCCACCGCGCGTGGGAAATGGAAGGTCCAGATTTCCTTCTCACTCTGTCAAAACCCTGGCTCCATTGGTGCTTTATTTCCTGTGCTCACAAGCCCTGTGTTGCCACAGGGACAGGGATGAGTAGCACCCACTGTCCCAACTATTTATGCAGAAAAGTGTCCAGAACCCATTTGTGTTCTCAGATAATGCAACTGCCAAGAAGAAATGTCCCAAAGGTTACTGGACAAACCTGTTGCCCCAGAGCCACCAGCACTGAAAGCAAAAAAAGTATTTCTAGACTAGACTGAAATTTGTCTGAATTTTAGTATTTAAGTAATTCGTACTCCAATTGTAATGCCCAGCCAATGCTAAGAGACAGAAAGTGTGCCTCTGAAACTGGCCACTGAAACTCTGAAGTGGACAAAGGCAGGCCCCCAAGCCACGTGCGCTACCTGGTCCAGCAGGTGCAGCCGCTTCACGTAGGTCTCCTCGGTGTGCAGGAGCTCCTGGGCAATGTGGAGCAGCTTCTGGGGGTCAGAGTGCTGCGGAGAGAGGACACACAGCTCACCTGGGGAGCCGAGCCTTGGGGAGCAGCACCTAACAACGGCTGCCGCTGTGCGCTAGGATAACCAGGGCCATGAGGCCGCTGCGACTGGAATGTGGCACCCAGTTCTCATGGATGCTATTTCTGGGGAGGTTTCTGGGAAGAGTGCAACAGTTTCTGCCAATCCCCCAAAAGCCTCTCCATCCCTGAGGTGACTCTACCCTCCTGGGGCTGTGACTAGGGCAGCTGCAGCAAGCACATCAAAATACAGCGCAGAGCAATGTTAGCAAGATGATGGGTTAGAAAGCTACAGAGAAACAGAACAACACAGCCCAAAGGAACAAAATAACAACTACAAAACCAACCGCAAAGAAACACAGATCTATGAGCCGCTTGAGAAAAGCCTAAATAGCTATAATAAAGATGCTCAATGACCTAAAAGAGAACACAGACAATGAAAGAATAAAACCAGGAATTGATGCAGGAACAAAATGAGAATATCAACAAAGAGATAGAAACTATACAAAAGGATAAAACAGACATTGTGGAACTAAAATATATAGTAACTGAACTGAGAAATTCGTAAGAGGGATTCCATAGCAGATTCGACCAGGTAAAAGATTCAGCAAGCTTGAAGAGAGGTAATTTGAAGTCACAGAGTCAGGGAAGTAAAAACAACAAAGAATGAAGAAAAGGAAAGAGAGCCTAAGGGACTTATGAGACACCATCAAAAATATGAGATATGTATCTATATATTCCAAAGGAGAAGAGAGAGAAAGGGGCAGGGAGTTTATTTAAAGAAATAATGAGGCAAGGCATGGTGGTTCACGTCTGTAATCCCAGCATTCTGGGAGGCTGAGGTGGGAGAATTGCTTGAGCTTGAGTTTGAGACCGGCCTGAGCAAGAGTGAGACCCCACTGCTACTAAAAATACAAAAATTAGCCAGGCATGGTGGTGGGTTCCTGCAGTCCCAGCTACTCAGGAGGCTGAGGCAGGAGGATCACTGGAGCCCAGAAATTTGAGACTGAAGTAAGCTATGATGACATACACTGCACTCCAGCTGGGGTGACAGAGCAAGACTCTGTCTCCAAAAAAAAAGAAAATAGATAATAGCTGAAAACCTCCAAAATCTGAACAAAGCAATGGACATAAAAATTCAAGAAGCTCAAAGAACTCTGACAAGGATAAATCAAAAGAGAATCACACCGAGATATATTATAATCAAATTGTCTAATGTCAGAGATAAAGAAAATCTTAAACGCAGCAAGAGGAAAGAAATTTGTCTCCTGAAAGGGGGCTTCCATAAGGTTATCAGAGGTTTTCCCAGCGGAAACTTTGCAGGCCAGAAGGGAGTGGGATGGTATATTCAAAGTGCTAGAAGGAAAAAAAAACAAAAACAAAAACAAAACCCTGTCAATCAACAATACTTTCTCCAGCAAAACTGTCCTTCAAAAATGAAGGAGAAATTAAGACTTTCTCAGATAAATAAAAGCTAAGAAGAGTTCATTACCACTAGACCTGCTCTAAAAAAATGATAAAAGGAGTCCTTCAAATTGAAACAAAAGTATGGTAAATGGCAACACAAAGCCACACGATAATTTAAGGTTCTCCAGTAAAGGTTAATATAGACAAATAAAATAATCTGTATTATTGTAATTCTGGCCCATGAAATTTAAATTACAAAAACATTTAAAAACTTTATATCTATGTTAATTGGTATACCATATATAACGGTGAATTTGTGACATCAGTAATAGAGCAGGGAGGAGGAGGTGGAACTGTAAAGGAGAGAGGTTTTATATGAGATTGAATTTATCAGAGAATGCTATAACTTAAAGATGCTTTACCTAATTGCAACCATAAACAAATAAAATATCTATAGAATATACACAAAAGGAAATGAAGGCCAGGCACAGTGGCTCATGCCTGTAATCTCAGCACTTTAGGAGGCTGAGGCAGGAGGATCACTTGAGGCCAGGAGTTCAAGACCAGCCTGAGCAACACAGCGAGACCCCATCTCTACAAAATATGAAGAAATTTAGCTGGGCATGATGGGACGCTCCTATAATTCCAGCTACTTGGGAGGCTGAGGCAGAAGGATCACTTGAGCCCAGGAGTTTGAGGTTGCAGTGAGCTATTATCATGCCACTGCACTCTAGCCTGGGTGACAGAGCAAGATCCTATCTCAAAAAATAAAATAAAATTTAAAAAAGAAAAAAGAAAATGAAAAGAGAATCAAAGCATATCACTACAAAAAAATCAATGAAATACAAAGGAAGGCAGTAAGAGAGTAAAGGAAGGACAGAAAAAGTTATAAGACAAACAAAACACAATGAACAAAATGGCGATAGTTAGTCCTTCCCTATCATTGCTTACTTTCCATGTAAATGGGTTAGACTCCCCAGTCAAAAGACAGGCTGGCTGAATGGAGTGAAAACAGTAGCATCCAACTCTATGCTACTCACAAGAGACTCACTTCAGTTACCAGGATATACATAGGCTGAAAGTAAAACGATGGATGAAGATATTCCATGTAAATGGCAACCAAAATAGAACAGAAATGGTCCTATTCATAACAGACAAAACAGACTTTAAATCAAAAACTGTTACATGAAGCAAGGAAGGACATTATATAATGAAGGACATTATATATATATAAGGACATTATATAATGGTACAAGGGTCAAGTCACCAAGAAGATACAATGAGCATAAATATTTATGCCCAAACCTCAGAGCTCCTAAACATATGAAACAAACTTTGACAGAATGGAAGGGAGAGAGAGAGAGCAACAGAACAATAGTAGGATTTCAGTAGCCCATTGTTAATAACGGAGAGAACCAGACATGAGACCAATAAGGAAACAGAGGGCTTGAACAATGCTGTAGACAGTTGGACCTAACAGACAAATACAGAACACTCCACCCAATAACCGCACAAGACACATTCCTCCCAAGTACACCTAGAACATTCTTTAGGACAGACCTCAGGTTAGGCATAAAACAATTCTTAACAAATTCAAAAAGACAGATCATACGAAGTAACTTTTCCAGTTACAACAGAATGAAATTAGAAATCGATAACACAATGTAAACCCATAGACATGTGCAAATTAACCACACTCGAATAGTCAAAGGGTAAAAGAAGAAGTCACAAGGAAAATTAGAAAATACAGTGAGACTCAATGAAATCACAACATACTTACAGGATGCAGTGAAAGAAGTAGTAGGGGAAGTTTATATCTATAAATATGTACATTAAAAAAGGAAAAAGAGCTTGAATCAACAACCTAACTCTACACTTCAAGAAACTCAAAAAAGAACAAACTAAACCCAAAGCTAGAGGAAGGAAGGAAATAATAAAGATCAGAATAGAGATAAATAAAATAGAGACTAGAAAAACAATAGGAAAAAAAACTCTAACAGTTGGTTTTTTGAAAAGATCAGCAAAATCAACAAAACTTTAGCTAGATTAACTAGGGAAAAGAGAGCGACCATTCAAATATCAGAAATGAAAGAGGGGACATTGCAATGATGCCACAGGAATAAAAAGGTTATAGGAGAATGCTATGAACGATTCTATGCCAACACATCGAACAACCTAGCAGAAATGGAAAAAAATTTCTAGAAACACAACCTATGAAGACTAAATCATGAAGAAATAAAAAATCTGGAAAAATCGATAATGAGTGAGATTGGATTAGTAATCACAAACCTCCCAACAAAGAAAAGTCTGGAACCAGATGGCTTCACTGATGAATTCTGCCAAACATTAAAGAAGAATTAACACCAGTCCTCTTGAAATTCTCCCAAAAAATATTGAAGAGGAAGGAACACTTCCAAGCTCATTCAATGAGGCCAGCATTAATTATCCTGATACCAAAGCCATACAGACACTACAAGAAAAACAAAAAACAAAACCAAAAAGAAAAAAACAAAAAACAAAACAAAACTACAGGCCAATACCCCTGATGAATATTGATGCAAAAGTCCTCAACAAATTACTAGAAAATTAAATTCAACAGCATATTAAAAGGATTATACACCATGACCAAGTTTATTGCTGGAATGCAACCATGGTTCAACAAACAAAAATCAGTTAATGTATTAATAATACATCACATTAACAGAATGAAGAACAAAAACCACATGATCATCTCAATTGATGCAGAAAAAGCATTTGACAAGCTTCAACACTTCAACACTTTCATGATAAAAACACTCAACAAACCAGGAATAGAATAAAACCACCTCAACATAGTAAAGGCCATATATGACAAGCCCACAGCTAACATCATATTAAATGGTGAAAGACTGAAAGCTTTTCCTTTAAGGTTAGAAACAAGACAAGGAAAAAATCCCTAAGAGTTGGTTTTTTGAAAAGATCAACAAAATTGACACAACTTTAGCTAGATTAACTAGGGAAAGAGAGCAATCACTGAAATAACTAAAATCAGAAATGAAAGAGGGGACATTACAATTGATGCCACAGGAATCGTTCACCACTTCCATTCAGTGCAGTACTAGAAGTCCTAGACAGAGCAATCAGGCAAGAAAAAGAAAAAACAAAGGCATCCAAATTGGAAAGGAAGAAGTAAAATTAACTCTGTTCACAGATGACATGATTTTATAGGTAGAAAACTCTAAAGAGTCCATTAAAAAATTGTTAGGACTAATGAACCAATCCAGCAAAGTCACAGGATACAAAAGGAACACACAAAAATCAGTTGGGCCTGGGGGACACACAGCTCAGGTCCCGGCAGTCCTGCACAGCGACTTGGGAACACGCTGGCCCTGTGCCTCGGCTTCCCCATCTCTAGGACAGGGCTAACAGCAGCACCTTCTTGAAAGCACAGGTGTGAGGGTTGGATGACAACCTACCAGGGGGCCGTGGCCTCCCCGCACAGCCTCCTGTGCTAATGTTTTTAGCAGAGTAGCACGTTCAAGCTACAGCTTGGAGAAAGGGAAAGGAAGAGACACAGTGCGTCTCGGGGTGGGCCGGCAAAGGGGCCTCGCTAACTTCTAGAGTGCCGTCCCTCTCTGGCTTGGCCTCTGCGCATCTGTCTCTGGCCCCTTACACACGTTTGCTAAGCTGCCTCCTCAGTCTCAGTGGGCCCAGGGCTCCCACCACTGTGGGGTGGGGACAAAGGCTTCTGCGCGAGAAGGCGCGGGAAGCCTGTGTCCTGGAGGCGGCTGGTCACCAGACGGAACCACATCTTCCCTCGCCAGGGGTCAGTATCATCTGCCCCCACCAATAGTTTTCATGCCAGATTCTCACAGTCTTCCGATAAATGATCCCTCCTCAAACCTATTTGTGGACACATGGTTTTGTCTTGGATCTGCGTTTTTCAGCTTATTAGACACTCTGGGGGTGGCTTGCTCATTCGCCCACTGGCCAACTCGGTACTGAGTCCTGACTGCCCACACCTGCGGGGAAAGGCCATGAGCTGCCCCAGCAGGGAGCCGGGGTCAGTGGGGAAAGTGCACGAGGCAGCCAGACGGGGCAACACCCAAGGGCGGCATCCTACGGGCGGCTTTTCTCTGAAGGCTCCGGAGAGGCCCCCAGCAAAGAAGGGGTGAGGCCATCCAGGTGGGAGGGGGCCTGCCTGGGGCTGGGAGCGGGACAGGGCTGGGGCCTTCAGGTGGGGCTGCGGTGCCCAGAAACTGGAGGAGAGGGAAGGTCTTTGATGGCAGTGTGAGGGTGGCGGTGCTGCCAGGAGGGCTATGCGCACAGAGGGGAGGGCACAATTATTGAGGACTGAGGGGTCCAGCTACAGAGCTGGGAGACACCACGAGTTCCGGAGAGCAAAGCAGGGTGCCCAGAGGGCGCGTTCACAGGAGTGGGCCTGGGGGGAACGAGGGAGAAGGTGAGGGGTTCAGCCTGAAACACCTTGATCCGGGCCACATAATTCAGTCCCTCTGTGCCTCAATTTCTCTATTTGTAAAAGAGATCCTGCTCCCAGGCGCCCCCATGCACAGCCTTGACAGGGCACACAAACTAGCAGTGTCCTCAATGCTCTCAACAACTCACCCCACCAGGTACCAAGGATAGAGATGCAAGGAAGTAAACGTTTTCGTCTAATTGGGCCTTAATTATTTTACTTAACTGTGAAAGACACCCCCTTTAAAAACATAAAGGCCATGGCAGGGTGGGTGGAGACCCTGCCTAGGAGAGAGCTCCTCTCTGGGAAGGGGCCAAATTCCCACTCGTCCAGGGGCACCGGCCCAGCCCCCCAGCCCCCATGCGGCCTCAGCCCCAGGGCCCCCACATCCTCAAGTGAGGGGCAGCTTCATGTCTGATCCCGAAACACCATGTGCCCCCTGAGAGCTGGACGGTTTGGGGCCCAAGAAACGTGCTGCTGAAATATATCCTTAATCTTTCCTTAATGCCTTTCCTTTATAATTTTTCTCTTTTTTTCAGCTTTCTTCTAGCTAATTCCTCATGTGCAGAGCCCAGCTCTCCAATCTGACTTGTGTGTACACCTGTGTTACTGCCCCCTTCCGTGTCAGGACCCCTTATTCTACCTTGGAATGGAGGGAGACGAGGCACAGGGTCCCAAGGCTCCTGGCCCAGTGCCTTGCACGGAGGACAGGCTAGTGAGTGGTGGGCAGTGTTCTACTCAGGCACCCCAAGAAAGAGAAGACTAACGCACTCCCATTGGTGACGGACACATCAGAGTCCTCCCATTACAGACACGAAGACTTGGGCCTTCCCCAGCCAAGCCTCTGACTCTGGGCACACCCCAGGACCTGAATCACCAGGCCTAGGGGTCTGCACCGTCCCCAGCACCTGGAGGCTGAGGCTGCCAGCTCAGTCCCGGTTGGAGCACAACTCAAGAGCCTCAGAGGGTGTGGCCACTATTATCCAGGTCTTTTATTTTCTGTGCTCTGATGCTTTGACATCTGGGCCTTGCTGACGTTGGAGGGCCTGCCCCTCCCAGGGCTGGCCAATTCCCAGAGACAGTCAAGGACTTACCTGTGCTCACGCCTTTCAAATGGAAACCAACCGATCCAGAGCCCACACGCCCCACCTCCTCTGTGGGGCTCTCACACTCTGGGCCACTATCCACCTGCCCTCGTCACCCCAGGACAGGTACCAAACAACTAGGGACAGCCCTTGTGCCCAGAGCCCACTGAAATGGTTCAAACTAGCCAATTCTAAGCCTGCTGGCCCTGCTGCACCTGTTTGTTCCCATGGAAACTACAATAAAGGCTCAGGTCCATGTTTTCCTTCCACTCTCTCTGCCTCCTGCTGACCCTGGTCCTTCCCGTGTGGCTGCCCATGACATGGTATGCCCCGTCCTCTTGGGAACCATGAGTAGCAAGCTATCTTTTCAACAGCAGTCATCTCCTGATCTGTTGGCCTTACTCTACCTGAGTAATAATATATAAAACCTGCATTAAAACATGGCCCAGAGTTCCCTCCTTGAAATTGGCTCACAGTGGCCCAGGCATGGGGCTGCCCTTACCTGCCCAGGCTACCTCCTGATGCCTACCACCTCAGCCAGCAATGTCATCACCCAGGAGCCAGCAGATTTGACCCATCAAATGCTCTTGGGACCTGGTCACTTGGCACCTTACCCATGCAGTGCCCCCAATGCACACGTGGTGTCTCTAAGCCTGGGGAAATATATTGCATTTCCATCTCCCACTGGATCTCAGAGCCCAGTAAAGGCTAAAGAGAATGCAAACAAACTTTCTCTCAAGGCAGACGCACCAGGCCACAGGCACCTGCTATTGGGAATGCTCTGCTCTGGCCTCCACGCCATGGTGTTGGCCTCCCAGGTCCTGCCCACATCCCAAGGAGCACAGAGCACCAGGGCTATGCCACACCCCGTGGGTGACCCAAGGCAGGGACCATACTCTCCGTGCCTCAGTTTCCCCATTTGGAAAAGCTGTTTTCCCCATTCATGCTGCCTCCCTCCTGGAACTTCTGCAAGGTTTGCAGTGAGTACTCCGTGAAGGGTGGCTATGGGCAGCACCACCAGTAAGACTGGCCATCATGTCTTCTTGGGGTAGGAGATGTGCCCACCACACAGACATGGAACCTGAGGCTCAGGATGGAGGTCATTTACCAAGGTGTCAGGTGGGCCTAGCCTGGCATGTGTGAGTCCTTCTCATGGGCTTTTCCCAGAGACCCATCCTTGGAGCCTCCCCTTGCATGGCACAAGCCTGTGCACCTCATTCCTGAGAACAAGGTGTGGGGTGATGCCCACAGCAAATCTCAACTCCCAATCCCCAAGGACAGCCCTACAGCCCGTGCTTGGGACAGAGAAGGGGAGGCCTACCTGGGCCAGGCCGGCATCCTTGTCAGCCCTCGGGGGAGTGTTCTCAGGGTTGGGCTCCTCACTCACGTCACTGTTGGCCTCCTCCTGGGGGGTGTCCTGTGGGACCTGGCTGTGCAGGGCTATCTCAGGGTGCAGCCCCAGCACTCCGGGGCCTGAGCCGGCCTCACCACCCTCCTCGCAGGAGAAGTTCTCCCCAGCCACGCTGGAGGATGGGCTGTCGATTCCGCTGTCCCGGTTGGGGATCTTTGTGTCACTGCTCAGCTCCCCCACAGAGCCAGTGTCTGGAGAGCCATTCCCTGCTGCAGCTGGGCTACTAGGGTCCCTGCAATGAGCCCTGGGCCCGATGGGGAGCCCTTGGAGTTTTCCCAGGGAGGTGCTGTCAGGCCCAGTGTCTGGCATGCCCAGCGCAGCAATGGGTCCCGGAAGAGTTGAGGGCGTCTCGTCTGACTCCATCCTCAAAGCCAAGCTCACCAGGCTCTGTCGGACGTTGGACCAGGGCTTCCTGTGTGGCAGAAACGAGCCTGGCTCAATGCCAGCCAGGCATGGACCAGTCCCCCCAAGATGCAGCCCCCTGGCAGCAACCCCCCAGGAGAAAATCAGCCCAGAGGAGGCAGCTGGGGCTGCGTGTGAAATGTGAACACCCTGGTCAGCTCCAGTTGGGTCTTGTCCAGACAGGGTTTTGGGGAATGACAAATGGCAAATGTCTTATTTTAAAATTAAGTTTCTTCTATATGGAAAAGAGTAATCCTGTAGCATGAAGCTATCTACTATTCAAAAAATTCAAAATACATGCACAAAATAGTGACAATAACCAACAGGAGCCCTGCAGCTGTTTATAGACCACTTTCGTATCCACAGTGCTGCTTGCTGCATCCTAGGACACTCACAGGAGATGAGGCCAGGGTCCCTATCGCCACCGCCTCCTCCTCACATCATACTGCCTATTGGACAAGTGAGAAGACAGCCTCCAGAGGCCCGGGCCCTGGCTGTCCCATCATCTCCCCAGGCCGGACAGGAGGCAGCTCTCGCCTCGGGATGCCCACCGAGATCTTTGTCCTGGAACTCCTCGTCCCTCCCGAGCACCAGGGCCACCTCACATTTGTCCACATGCCTCTCCTGGAACCCTCAAGGGGAAGGCAAATTCAAGTGCCAATTCTAAGTGCACAGGCGATTCACTGGGCTCCTCTAAAGAGGACCCAAGGTGAGACTGGACCAGAGGGAGGGCGACATTCCCTGAGATCGTTCTCTTGAACCCAAGATGCAGCTGCAGAGGAGCAGGGGCCTCCAGTGGCAGTCACCCATCCCCTTACCTGACACGGTCCGTCTGGTGAGGATGCTGAGGGTGGCGGCAGTGCCTGGCTCCCTTCTGGGGGCTGGGGTTGGCCTGCAGAGGCCCACACAGGGCTGGAGGGATTCCTTGGAAATCTTTCTTGCCCAGCAGGTTTGAAGTGGAGCTGAAAAAAACGTTAGAGAAGATGAAAACCACTTTCTCCAACTGGCCTTTGGAGCAGCCAGAGGCACCGATTCTAAAGGGAGGGGCTGGAGGAGGGCAGCTCCGTGCCACTGCCCAGCCCTGAGGACCCAGGCATTTGCACAGCCATGTCCTTGGCCACCAGGCGACACACATGGCCCTGAGAAGGGCAGGGCCAGCCCCAGTGGCCACACGCTGGAATGGGCAGTGTTTCAGCTCAGCTTGAAAGTCAGTCAGGGCCAGGACTGAGCTTGTTCCTGGCCACGCAGTACCCTGTGGCCAGGGGGAAGGGTCACCTGAACTCGTAGGCACCATCCAGTGTGAGGCGAGCCTGCAGGCAGCGCCACACCCCTCCCCCCAGCCCACACCCCAGACCCTCACCTGGTCACATGCACACAGTAGCTCCCTTGCACACTCACACCGACACGCCGGCTCACCCACACTCAGATATTCTTCTGCTAGCAGGTTCCGTACTGGCTGCCTTCCTCACTTGCTAGGCAGAATAGAGAACCATCAGTGAAGAAACTGGCTGCACGCACTCACACACACAGTGAAAAAGCTGTCCCGGAGCCTGCCCCTTGCTGCCCTGGGCAGGCAGATGTGCCTCCGGGCAGAGCGAGGTTCAGCCTCAGGCTCCAGAGGAGTCCCCTGTGGCTGTGGAAGCCGGCAGGCTCCATGGGGAGAGCCCCTTGACCAGGTACAAGCTCCTGGGTGCTCGATGGGTGGCAAAACTACTTTTGAGAGGACCTTTAAGTGACTCCAAAATCACTCAGGTGGATATTTATCATTGGCTACTGCCACATTCTTAATGAGTTTCATGGGGAGTTATCTTAAGATTTCTGAACAGAAAATACATGTTTTGCTGCATTCTTCTCATAGCATGAGAGATAAACTCAAGTTTCCAGAAGTCAGACATGACACAGCAAAAAGAACACACCAGGTGGAATGTGAGCTATGCTCAGCTTTGCTGTGTTCACAGCCCCACCTTCAGGAAACTGTGCTTTTCTGGTCAGGATGGAGTAACAGAAACCAGATTGACTCTTGCCTGAAACAACAGAAAAACAGACAACACAGACAAAACAATAGTCTGCAAGACGCTACACCGGGCAGCAAAGAACCACGATCCCTGAGAGATGGGACAAATGAGGTGAGCCCTCCTGCTGCCCCAGCTCACTGCCTGGAGACCATTTCTGGTCCATGGATCAGGGAAGGGGAGCCCAGTGGACCTTCTGAGTTGAGAAGACAGAACTAGGGGTCCCAGGAAACCAAGGTGGCCAGAAGTCACAGGATGCAGCCCTGGAGAACAGAGAGCTGCACAAAGAGAGACAACCCTGAGATCTGCAGGGGGGTCCCTCAAGGACTGGCCTCCCACATGTGTGGGAGGAAACTGCATGATGCTGGAGAAAGAACTACCTAAATGGACCAGAGGGAGCTCACACGGGGCAGGGCTATGCCTGTTCCCACCAGCCAGCCTGCAAAGCCCCAAGGACTGTGGGACATTAGGTTGAGGACTCATCAGGGTCTTGCCTCAGTAGTGATAGACACTTAGCCCTATAGTGACCATCTCTCTGGTCCCACCTAAGAAATATTAACAAATCTTAACAGGAAGGCCATATTATTTACAAAATTGCACCCCTGAACAAATCTCAAAAATACTTATGGGAATATCAAAACATCCAGCACCCAGCAAGGGAAAATTCACAATGTCCGGCATCCAACCAAAAATCACCAGGCATACAAAGGGACTATACAACTTGTAATAAGGAGAAAAAACTCAGTCAATTGACACTGACCCATAACTGATGCAGATGTTGCAGAAAGAGTCATTAAAACAGCTATTAAGTAGAGATGTAGAAAACATAAAAAGACCCACATCAAACTTCCAGGGATGGAAACCACAAAGTGTGAGATCAAAGACACACTGAAAAGAATTAATAGCAGATTAGAAATTGTAGACAAAAAATTAATGAACTTGAAGAGACAGCAAGATAAACTATCCAAAATGAAATGGTGGGGAAGGGAATTAGTGAAATGTGGGAAAACTTCAGCAGCATAACATATGTGTAATTGGAGTCCCAAAGAGGTGTGGGAAAGAAAAATACTTGAGGAAATAATGGCCAAGTTTCCAGATTTGATGGAAACTACAAATCCACATATCTAAGAATTTCAATGAACACCAAGCACAAGAAATAGTTGTAGTTAAAATTTTTACACATGGAAAACTCCAGGCTTAGAGATCTTCACTGGTGAATTCTACCAAATATTTAGGAAGAAGTGGTACTAATGCTACACAAACCCTTCCAGAACATTACTAAAAAGGGACTATAACATCAGCGACTCTAGTAATAATTATGCCAAGTAAAAGGAACCAGACAAAGAAGGAGAGCCACTGTGTTTTTTCATTTATATGGAACTCTCGGAAATGCAACCTAGTCTGTGGTAACAGGAAGCAGATCAGCGGGTGCCCGGAAGGAGGGGTGTGGATGGGGGAGGGGTACTGAAAGGGGCAGCCTTGCAAAAATAACAGGACAATACCGAATCCCACAATTTCCCCAGTAATGTTAAAGATCAATCCTGTGAGTTCTCTCACTAACAGGTACTCTGCAGGAGCTCTGTTTTGCACAACTTCTGGAAAGAGCTGAATGAACAGAAAAGAGATGCAAATCTCTCTCTTTCAAATTGTTTTTTTGAGAATCTGCTTTTACAGAGTTCTGAGCAAACAGCAGAAGAATGAGCTACAGCCTCAACCGTATCTCCAGGACAGAGTCACATCTCCTGCGATAATCCCTTCTCCAAGGAAGGCAGGAAACCAAGTCTTGGACTTTGACATCCTTGCAGTTTTCGTTATCTACCTGCTGCTGCTTTTGTTATCAACTGACAGCATCACAGTTTTTTCTTCTCTTCGTCCCCCTTAAAATCAGCGAGCCACTTGGCCTGGCTGCTGGCATCTCCCTTCTCTTTCCTTGGGATGCCACGCGTCTCTCTGCTCTCTTTCCCCCTTCCCTTCTCTCTCTCTCTCTCTGTCAGAGTAAAATAAACTTTTTTTACTTTTATATATCTTAATCTCTGGGTGAGAAATCTTTCCCAACCACTCGGTGCACACCTACTAAGCTTTCCACCCTAACAGGTACGAAGGGGCATAAGGAGCTTCTGGGGGATGACGTGTGTGCTCATTACCTTGGCTGTTTCCCTGGCACACACGTGTGTCAAAGCTTACAAACCGTGCACTTGCAGTACACGCAGTCAACTGCATGTCAGTTCTACCTCATAGGGCTGCTTAGGAAAAATCCCCCCCTCATCACCTTTGAGTAGCCGGAACTTGGTGAGTCTCGAACATTCCCCAGCGTCACTTTCCTCAATCCAGAAGGGAGGGTGGGTCATAGGTGGGGGCAATGGGGCATGTGGCCGCCACCAGCCTGGGGTGGCCGCCTGGACATCCCCAAAGAGGGCTGTGCAGTGCTCCCGGGAGGCCCTGAATCACCACTGGCTTCCTACGGAACCGCCTCTGTGGGATGCTCATCTCCAGCTTTGCACTTGCAAATTTGCTTTTCAAATACCTGTGCTGCTGACTGAATTGTGTCTGTGCTGGTCCCTTCCCCAGGTCACACACTGGAGTCCTAACTCCCAGGACCTCAGAATGGGACCTTATTTGGAGATAGGATCTTTATAGAGGTAATCAAGTTAAAGTGAAGTCTTTAGGGGGTTCTGGGGAGGGGAGCGGGAGGGCAGAAAGGGGGCTGCGGGGCTTGGTGGAGGACCCTGTAATTGTCACTTCACTCCCTTCTGTTCTGTTGCAAAGAGTATGTGTGGCTCCAAAATAAAAGAAGTAATGACAAAATAAAATGATATGGGGCAGAGACCCCTCTTAGGGTCCTGGGGTCGGAGACAGTTTGGAAATGAAGGAAAATCTTGAGTCCTTCTTAAGTCCCTTCGCGGAAGTTCCGGGCACCTTGAGAAGCGAAGGGCAACCTGCTGAGGATGGGCCCTCCAGGGACGCCAGAGTCACAGGTGTGCGGCTCCCTCTGGAAACTGAAAGATCTTAACTCGTCTTTGAGTCCTTTTTCAGGAACCCCCACCAGAAGGAAGACGCAGATAAGGGGACTGAGGAGCTGAACTCTGACGGCCTTTCTTTGTTCTCAACGTCCCGCTGAGGGGCCTGTCAGGACCAACCACCTTAACATTCCTGTCCACTAATCTGAGAATCTCTGGCTCCATCGTGCCCCGCCAGGACGTCAGGCCAGTGTAACCTCCACATATGGGTCTACGATTTTCCTGCCTGAAACGTGCCCTGCCTTTAAACACCCTGCTTGTAAGCCGGCAGCACGTCCAGGTTCAAGTGTTAGCTGCCGTACTCCCTGCTTGGCCCACGACAAAGCCCCTTTCCCACTGTAGCCCTCAGCGCCCGTGTCTGGCTCTATGGCGCCAGGCGAGCGGTCCCCAGTTTGGTTCAGTAACAAAACAGAGTGATATGGACAGGCGGGCAGGTGGAGGACGAGCAGGGCCCTGGGCAGAGCCCTTCTCCAGCAAAAAGGCTTCACCTGAAGCAGCCCTCCTGGGCCAGCAAGGCCATTACCTGGAGTTCAAGGCACATGTGCACATGCATATACAAACGCATGTGACCACATACATACACATGTGTGCACACACACGTACACATATGCACACACCTCCCCACACCCCCATGTGCAGGGTCAGCGCTGAGCACTTTCTCACACTCTCTCACTCGCACCCACCCAAGGTGCAGGACATTTCCACCCTCCACACAGGGATGCTAAGGCTCAGAGAGGCTGACCCTAGCCACTCTGGAACCCCCTGGGCTTGGGTTACTCTGATGTACCCAGAGCTGCATACATGTCACCACGCGGGTGCTCAGGGAGCCGCGGTCAGTTCTCTCTACCCGGCCACCCCTAGCTCTCCCTTTAGGAAGCCCCAGGCTACCTGAGCTGAGTGAGGTCGGTGCCTGCTGACCCAGGAGAGCTGCGCCCACTGCAGACTCAGCCAGAGCACATGTCCTGGACACCACCCAACACGAGGGACTCACAAGTATGAAGAAATTAAATACTCCCCGGAATCCACAGCGCCCTGGACCGTTTGCATGGCTCCATCTTAGCAATCAGAGGACAGGGTGGGGCGAATGCTGCAGTCCCTGCCCTGGAGGCCCTCAATTCAGTGGCCCCACAAGACAGACAGGGACAGTACCACAGAGGGGCCACGAGTCTGTTCACTGCCCAGCTTCAGCTGCCACAAGATGTCTCCCCACAGGGGCAGGGTGGGAGTCACCCCACTAAAATCCACCACAGCACCCATCCACTTGCTGCCTGGCCCTCGGCACCCTGGAGGACCCACAAGGCTGTCTCTGGAATGGCCCAGTGGCCCTGGTGCACAGTAGGGACTCCAAAAGTAGGTGTGGAGGGAGCAGCAAACACATTGTGGTGGTTTAAAAACTGCCCATGTGTTCGACACCCCTCTGATCTGGAGGCAAACTCTGACACATAGACCAGGTTAAGAGACTGGTCTAAGCATAATTCCCTGCAGTCAGGGAGAGCAGCGGACGTGAGGCTGCGTGGCCTTCAAGGCAAGGTCAGGTAGGAAGGACGGCTCCGGGACTCTCACCCTTGGAAGCCAGCTGCCATGTTGTGAGGAAGCTGTGTCCCAGCCCTGTGTGCGAGAGCCTCAGGAGGACCCTTGTGAGAGCCACCCCACTGAGCCCACTCAGCCCCAGAATCATGACGGACGATGATGATAGGGGTGGCTATTGCTTCATGCCACTACATTTGGGTAGTTGGATATGCTGCAACAGAGAATCCAAACAGCGAAAGTGCTACTAGGCAACACAATAAACTGCTTGTGCTGTGCACACCAGCAGTTAAGGGCACAGGCCACCACTGGTCCTCGTACAGCTTCTCCTTGGCTTAACTTTGGTCCCTTTAGGTCCCAATCCCACAGAGGATATATCAGCAGGGAGCAAGGCCCAAGGTGCCCTGGCCATGCCCAGGTGGAATGACTGGTTTCACCAAAGCCACTCCAGGAGCCAGAGATGCCTGGAAGTGCAGAGTCATCACCTTGGGGTCTCAGCCTGGGAAATGCTCAGGATGCCATGGGCATGGCTGGGGGTCTTCATCCTGTCTGCAGAGAACACAGTGGGATGCCACATGCTTCTGAATTGGCGTGGGGGTCAGTGGCCCTTGGAAAGGACAGGGCATGGGGACTGAGCAGGGGGAAGAGGAGATGCATCAAAACAGCACCTCTCCATTGGCTCAGACCACCTTTGAAAGTTACTGTTTAAAACTGCATGCGTCATCTTTAGAAAACTTAGAAATTATAGAAAAACAAAAAGGAAGTAAAAATGACCCGTAGCTCTCGCACCAAAGCTGTGAGCGTGGGTGGCGGGGGTGGGGCAGGCTAGAGGCGGGGCCGGGGTTCTACCTCTCCTAGACCTGCAGCAGCTTCTCTTAGACCAGCTACGTTCACACCAACGCCAGTTTCCAGTGAGTCCACTGTTTCTCCCGAGAGAACTGAAAGCAGGGTCTGGAACACACTCTGCACACCATGCTCGTAGCAGCATTAGTCACAATAGCCAAAGGGTGGAAGCAACCCAGGCATTCACCGGCAGACGAAAGGATAAAGTGGTCTGTCCATACAGTGGAATATTGTCCAGCCTTAAAAAGGAAGGAAATCTGACACATGCCACAACGGGGATGAAGCTTGAGGACACTACGCTAAATGAAATAAGCCAGATACGGAAGGACAAATACCGTGTGACTCCGCTCATCCGAGGGACCCAGAGTTGTCACAGTCATAGAGGCAGAAAGTTGAATGGCGGCTGCCAGGGGCTGGGGGAGGGGGAACGGGGAGTTAGTGTTTAATGCGGACAGAGTTTCAGTGTGGAAGTAAAGGTTCTTTTCTGGTGGCGATGGTGGCACAACAGTGTGAATGTTCTTAATGCCACTGAACTGTGCACTCATAAATTGTAAAGGTGTACGTTTGTGTTATGTGTATTTTACCACAATTAAAAAGAGAAACTTTTAAAAAATGCATTTCAGAAGGTTCTTATGGGAAGTTCTGTGAGTTCGTGCCAAGATGACAATGATTCAAAAGTACCTAAACTTACTCACAGCCATGCCAGGGACCCAGCGCCTCTATTCTTGCAGCCTTTTCTCCACACGGCCTATCTGGAAGCACGTGCCCCAAAGGACAAAGCCCTGCACCAGGCCAGCCATCACCTTACAGACCTCTTGGCCCAGCTGGGGGCATCCACCAGAGGTGAATCATTAGTGTCTCTTTCTGAGGCCCCTGCCCTCCTCCCCCAGGTCCCCACTGTGCAGCCATCGCTGCTCCTCAGGCAACTGGCACCCTGGGCAGGGCCTTGCACAGACCCTAGGGTGGGGTGGGCCCTAGTCAAGGCCCTACAGTGTGGCCTCCAGGCTGGAGAGTGCGGTGCCACCACCTGGGGGGTGAGGCTGGGGGACAGCATGCATGGTGACACAGAGCAGGAGTGCCATCCTGGTGGCCCTGGTATTATTATAAATGATTGTGGGGAAATGCAGGAACCTCTCCTGGCGGACAAGCTCAACTTCCCTGAGCCTCAGTTTCCTTGTCTGTACAATGGACATATTAAAAGTCCTGTAAAGATTCCCAAAGCCTGAGGCAGCGCCCAACAACTACACCCTCAGAATGGCCATCTCACATGCTTTCGTCAGTCCCACAAGTTAGTGTCACCCAATGCACTCCCAGGCCCTGTCACAGGCAGAGGCCGCAAGGCCTGCTCAGCTACAGCAGGACAGGGTAAAATCAAGCGACAAGCACAGGAAACTCACAGAGAGGCAAGCCCAAGATAGCAAGCCTGGGAATGCATTAGCTGCAATGCAGGGGGCTGTAACAAGAAGTCCAAGCACATCTTCGGACAGGGCCACATCACATGTAAGATTGGGGTGTCAGGAAACGACCACCTGCACCATTTTTACTTAGTCTTTTTCCTTTGTATTTATACTCAATATTTTTCTTTCTATTTTCACTTTCTCTTTTTAAATATTCTTTATTTAGTTATATTTTACATTTCTTGTCTGTTTCTGTTTTTATTTCTTTCATCTAGAAGGAATATAAATACAAACATTACAGCCATGAATGAAAAATCACTGTCCGTTGCTATACATAAAAAGCAACTACAGGCTGGGCACAGTGGCTCACGCCTGTAATCCTAGCACTCTGAGAGGCCGAAGCAGGAGGATACCTTAAGGTCAGGAGTTCGAGATCAGCCTGAGCAAGAGCGAGACCCCCATCTCTACAAAAAATAGAAAATAGCCAGGCGTGGTGGCATGGCCTGTAGTCCCAGCTACTCACTCGAGAGGCTGAGAAAGGAGGATCACTTGAGCCCAAGAGTTTGAAGCTGCAGTGAGCTATGATGCTGCTGCTGCACTCTAGCCAAGGTGACAGAGTGAGACAGTCTCCACACTAAAAAAAAAAAAAAAAAAGTAAAAAAAGCAAACATAAAAATAAAATCGCAACCTTTAAAATAAAATACATTTCTCCCCTGCATAGGTAGCCAGATGTGTAAGCAAGTAGACTCTTGGGGGAGGGCACACGGGTGCTGGCTGCAAAATTCTTTGAGCTTTGCTGTATGTATGAACATTTTCATGATAACGCATTGGGGGAAAATAGTTTAACCTGCAGCTCCCAGGACCCTTGGGCCTCCACTTGGGCGACGAGGGGCCCAAACTCGGTTCTTTCCAGGAGTACAGGCTGGCCGCCCCAATGGGCACCCTGGGTTCATTACATAATTGTCTCTACTTATGCTTGACAAGTTTAATAATTTTAAAAAAGTAATGAAACAAGACAAACAAGAATTTCCCAATAGCTTCCAATCTGCCCTGCAATCCTCTGCATGCTGTCCACTCTGAGTTCTCCCTCCACCACCTCCCTGGCTCCAGCCTTCTCCCAGCAGCCACCTCAGGACCTTTGCATGACCCTTCCCTCTGCAGGGGAACAGCTCAGCCCCAGCACACTTACTCCTGGCTGTACCCAGCTCTACCCTAGACAGGCCCTCCCTAGAGAAGACATGTCCCTCCCATCCTGCCCTCACCACACACACCCCAGCCCAGCACACAGCAGCACTCGGTAAATAGTTTTGGTAAGTAAAGAAATGGATTTTGAATCAGCATTGCCAGGAACTTTTATTTCCCTTCTAATTTGTACTTTATGTAAACAAACAAAAATGTGCTTTAGCTGAGTCCAAATTTAAAAATCCAAAATCCAAATTGAGATCATGGAAAGTCAAAGCGCGCCTCCTGTGGTCTGCACTAGGCCAGGCTCCCCTACGGTATCTTGTGACCAGTCAGGTGATGACTGCGACAGGGAGGCCCAGATGTCACGATCACCTCCCATAGCCACATACATGACTTGCAAAAAGTATATACACAGAAACCCAAAACACCAGTGCAGATTTGAAAGGTCCACCATCCTCCAACACATAGGACCTAAGTGATCAGGTCAGTCACTTCACAGGACCTAAGTGACCAGTCATCCCCCATTTCTCAGTGGGGCTCAGACAGAGGGAACAGCATCACAGACCGAGGGAAGGGCACTGGGGCAGAGGAGAGAGAGTGGCCAGGCCATGAGGGCTGCGGCGTGCCCAGGCGGGCAAGACCAGAGAGGGAGGGGGTAGGATCAGGATAGATCTCACAGCAGCGGGCAGCCAGGGGTCGTGTTGGCGAGTGGCATCCCATTCAGGTGTTTAAAGGGTTATAGGAGCTAAAGAGGAGGCAGGGAGGCCTGCCAGGGACTCCTGAACGTCCAGGCAAGAGAGTGGGGCAGTGGGTGGGGGGCGGGGCACGGACACCCCATGAGAAGAGCAGGGAGGCCAAGCATCCATCTCACCTGCAGAGCTGGGGGTGCCATGGGCACAGGGACATGCTCCAGACCCACATGTGGGTGCCTCCACTTCACGCAGAGCTTGCCCCCACCCCGTCCTTGCAGCCAGCACAGACTGGTCCGTGGCAGGCACGCGGCTCCTGTATACCCCATCAGACACCAGGCCCCGCTCACCCACCAGGACCCACAATATCTGCAGAACAGCAGGACCAGCACATGGAGGGAAATGTCAGGGATGAATGACGGGTCCCTTCATCTCTTGTTTCCTTCCCAGGCTGGCTCAGTCCCCACCAGCTGACGGTCACCCTGCCTAGGGACAGGCAGGCACCGCAGTGACCAGCTCTGCTCTTCCTTCTGCCTTTGTTTATTGTCTTCAGCATATTCTTGGCCTTGAGCCTGCTGTGGCCACCAGAATGTTCCACAGACCCAGTCTCATTTGGGTTTCACATCTGCCCAACGCTGCCTTTGACTCCCTTGCCCCTCCCTTTACTGGAGCGCCTCAGTGTCCTCATCTGTAAATGGGGGTCCTGATGGGCCACCTGGGGCAGGTGGGGAGGACGCAGCAGGAACTCCCAGCACACGCAGCAGCCACTCCCTGGGTCACTGTTCTAGTACACGGACCTCCTCTAGGGCCCTCAAGGGGGCACAGGACAGCAGAGCCACACACGTCCTCTGAGGCTTGTGGCCCTCCTGGCCTCACACAGTGGCCAGGCCTCTCAGGACCAGGTCACTTCAGCTGTAAGCTCAGCAGAGCCCGGCTGCAGGCCTCCACATGCAGGGTACGCAGCCCAGTGTAGCTCCGAGGGGCCTGTATGTCGGGAGGTGCTGGTCTTCATGTAAACACAGACCTTGGCCCCCAAGGAGTGGAACTGGTGGCCTCCAGCCTCCGGCAACAGCCCAGCTGGGGACAAACCACTTCCTCCCCTCCACACCCAGCCGGCCAGCCCCACCCGACTCCGGGGCCGCTGAACAAGTTGTCGGGCTCCGAAGACTTGTGTTGGGTCCCAGCTGGCAGCTCGCAGGCTAGGGGCCCAGGGCGAGCTAGTGAAGTGCTCTGTGCCTCAGTTTCCTCTCCTGCAAGAATGGCTGAACAATGTCCGTCAGGGGCACTGGTGAGGACAGATGTAAATAGTAGCAGAGCTGCGCTCGACACACCCAGCCTCAAAACCCAGTGAGTCTGGTGCGGCTTAGTTGCCACTTTACAGACAAGGAAATGGAAGCAGAGTCTGAGCAGCTACCCAAAGTCACGGCACTGGGGCTGGCTCCAGCAGGGGCTCTGCACCCCACAGCTCCTGTCCCCCCGCCGCCGCCCCAGCTGTCTTTCTCTGACCTGGTCTCAGAAGCCCCAGGCCCACCTTTCTGTCACCATCAGGGCCCGGCCTGGCAGCTCACCACCCTAGAGCACTCACCGACCCCAGGAACATGCAAACGCCCCAGTGAGCCACGACGACAGGAGCCCGCAGGTTCCCAGGAGCCCGGCACTCTTGGTGTGGCTATGCCCTGCGTCCTTGAATATGTCCCTCCCCCTTGGGCCTCATCCTCCCCTCTGCACAGCGGGCACGACCATGGTGGCATCAGGTTGTACCGCCACTGCCACTGCGACCCTGCCCTCAGGCTATGAGCCTCTCGAGGTGGCCTTGCGGCTGCCCGGTACTATCTGGCCATGGCACGGGGTCCCGAGGAGGCCCTGGTGGGCTCAGCTCTCCTTCCTAGTAGTGCCACGCTACACAGGCCCTGCTCTGTCCACATCTAAACAGCGCATCGCCGAGGAGGCCTCCGCAGCCACGCTATGTGGAAGGCCTAGCCCCAGGACATGTCTGGGACCATCCTCCTCTGTTCAGACAGAGGAATACCCAATGGCCCCCCAGCCTGGGTCCCGTCAGAGGGCCTGGGCTAGGGTCCCACCGCCTAAGGCAGGGGCACTTGCAGACCCTCGAGGCGAGGCACCCCTGCATCCCGTCCGCCTCGGCCCCAGCCCCTGCAGGCTCCGCTGAGGGCGCAGGCAGGCACCGTCCATCTCGTCAGAGCTGAGCCGTCCCCAGACAAGAGCCAGCACTGTCCTGGCACTCAGCAGTTTACAAAGGCTTCTCACACTTGCCATTTGATGCTCATAACAACCCCAACTTTTTACAAATAATGCCAGAGGAACCCACAGAAAGACGACAGAACAAAAACAAGACACTGTTGAGAGCTACCAGAGCAGCTTCCTGCCTTGAAAACATCCGTCTCCCTCAAATGGCTCAGGCTCTGAACGCCCCCACCACCCCAAAATCCCCCTCACAAAACCAGACAGGCTCTTAGGGCTCAGAGAAGAGCCTGGGAGCCAAACTTCACTCACCGGTCTTCCAAAGTCGAGCGTGTTTCTCCTCCGGGGCTGAACTCATGCAACAGCAAAACACAACTTCCTTTTTCTAATTTTCACAATATGGGTCACAAAATGACTGTGGTGTATTTGCATTTCCGCATCATTACACCGGAGTGAGAGGAGCTTGGCTGGCTGGCTCTGGAGGTGCCTCATTTGCAGGGCGGCGGGGACAACTGTGAACATACCATCCGCAGCTCTCGGCCACGCCTGGCTGTTTGGCCCACAGCTGCAGCAGCCCATGCTGGTTTAAAGTTTAACAGGTGCTGCTTGCAGGGCCGCTGAGTGCGCTGGGCACAGAGGACCCGGCGTAGCCATTCCTCTGCTTCTGTCCCAGTGGGCTTTTCCGAGTAGATCTGTGGCTGCAGAGGCCTTCAGAGAGGAGGGGTCCGGCAGGTGGCGAGAGAGCTGGCCCCAACCAGACAGGCCCAGAAAGGGCCCAGAAACACTGTCAGAGGCTTCCTCAGACCTTTCCGGGTGGGAACGGCGAAATCGCCACGAAAAGTTGGGAAATGAAGAGCCCTGCTGCAAACGGATTATTTCCAGGTGTTCCCTGGGAGACCTGGTCCCCTAGGGCTGTTCCGGCACGGCCCAGCACCTGTCCCCCGCCAGACAGACCCACCAGGAGGGCTCCCTTGTTGTTTTGGGGGAGAATCAATAAACAATGACATAGGTGTCTTGAAAGGCTTAGATTGCAAATTCTGCCTCAATTTTAGTAATGGTTTCTTAATCTAGCCTTGAATTCTTATTTTAAAAACAAAGCAATTTCTCTGGGTTTCAGTCTCCTTGGTGTCAGACAGGGGTACAGCCCTCACAGGGGGCTCCCTGGGCAATCATTCACAAGGCACCTGTGGCAGCACCTCACACAGAGGACATGATGTCGTTCGGGTGTGTGATCAAAACATTCAAGCTATGTAGCTTGACGTTCTGCTGTGCTAAAAAAAAAAATAAGAGAGGAAAAAAAAAGAAAAGAAAAAAAATCAAGTTATGGGTAAAGAAAACATCAAAGGGACCAGTTAAGAGGACGGTCTCTGCAACCCACAGTGACTTCCCTTAACCTTGCCACAGAGCATGAAGTGAGGGGCTCCGCCACAAGTTCCCAGACGCTGTCTACAGGCCTTGCTCCCACACTCAGCTCTTCTAAATATTTACAAATGTTTGTGGGGCGTGGGGTGGGGGTGCTGGGCTGGAATGTGCTACTCGTTTCACCTCCCAGGTATTCTTCCTCTCAACCCAAGAAGATTGGAAGAATTCTACAGTGACACGCTGACGGAGCACTTGTTCATCCCCTCAACAAACACTCAGTGAGAGGGACCATGTGCCGGCCCTGGGATCCCAGCCCCAGATACATGGTGTGTCCTCCTCCACGAAGCTGAAGACTGAGGTGATGTGGAGTTTGTCCCCAGGTTCCGTCTGACCCTGCCAGCCCCCACCCATCTAGGGAAGCTGAGCTGCCACACCCAGCTGTGACAGGGATGGGGTGACCAGTGTTTCAAAGGGCACCTGGGCTTGGACTCAGGCTTACACCCTGGCTCACAGGCAGTGTGACCTCAGGCACGTCGCTGAGCTTCTTAAAGCCTCGCAATTGGGGAAAGGGAGCGTGAGAATTTAAGACCAGGCATGAGTCTAGGCCAAGCTCTCAAGGAGTGAGGAATGCAGACCTTGCCTCAGGTTGCCCAAAGGCTGACAAGAGAGAGACCTGCAAACAGGTTACTCAATTAAAGCGCCAGGCACAAGACTGCAGGTGAGGAAGGGTGTGTGATGCTTGCATATACATGTGTGCACATATGCGTGTGTGCACAGAAGGAAACAGGAGAGAGATGGCTTCACAAATCAGTGAGGAGAGGATGGACCACCCAGTAAATATGGAGAAGGAAAAAAATAATGGGATCGCCACCCCCACCACACACCATTCCTCCCCAGGGCTACTTGTTTGCCCCTTTGGGAAAGTGTCCACCTGGTGTCTAGAGGTGACACTTGGGGTGCACTTTCTCAGTGAAGTCATGCTACCCATAGTGATCTTGCAGCCTTTGAGAGAAAGGTTTAAGGAGGAAGGCCACTTATGTTCACTAAGCACACGGCATGAGGCAAACCCTGGGCTCGTTTGTGATGGGCATGAGGACGTGAGGATTTGGGGACATGGGGACACTGGGATAACAGGATACAGGGATATGAGGACAGAGTGACATGGGGAAGCAGGGACATGGGGACATGGAGAACATAGAGGACACCTTTTCAGGCATCAACCCTCCAAAACACCCACACAAATGAGCAAGGACAATCCGAACAGTCCTATTGCTCACAGGGAAATGCTGGAGATGTACTGAACGTCCAACAGAGAACTAGCTATGTCAGTTATCATATTTCAAGACTTACTATAGTAAGTAAAGTAATTTATTTTATTAAATAAAGTGATTACCATAATAGATAAAATGAAATACATTTTAAAAGCAAGACAGTGTGGTATCAGCATAGGGATAGAGAAATAGATCGATGGTACAAACAGATTTTCATTCATTTTTTCAATTGTTCGATTTTCAACGAAGGTGCCAAAGCACATCAATGGGGAAAGATAAAGTCCTTTCAACAAATAGTGAGGGAATATTAAATATTCATACCGAAAAATGAACCTTGACTCCTCACTCATACTAGACACAGAAAATAGCTAGAAATGAACCAACATCTTAACTGTGAATGCTAAAAGTGCAAAGTTTCTAAAAATACATAGGAGAAAATATTCATGAATTTGAGATTGACAAAAATTCTTAGGATGTAAAAGGCACTAGCCACAAAAGAAAAACTTGATAAACAACTTCATCAACATGAACAGCTTCTGCTCACCAACAGTGCCAGCAGGAACATGAAAAGGCAAGACCCATATGGACTCTGGGTGATAATGTTTCAGTGCAGGTTCATCAGCTGTAACAAAGGTGTCCTCTGGCGGGGGGGAATGTTGATAGTGGAGGCATCCTGAATGTGCAGGGACAAGGGGTATACGGGAAATCTCTGTACCTTCCTCTCGATTTTACTGTGAACATAAAACTGCTCTGAAAAATCAAGTCTTTAAAACAATTTTTAAAAGGGAAGCCACAGATTGGGAGAAAACATTTGCTATACATACATCTGACAAAGGACTTGTCCAGAATATATAAAGATTCCTACAAATCAATAAGAAAAAAGACAAACAATTCAATTTTAAAAATATGAAAAAGGATAGAACAGGCTATTTGACTAAAAAGTTACCTAAATGGACAATAAGCATGTGGGAAAGTAGTCAACATCCCATGTCATCAGGGAAACTCAAAATCACAGTGAAGTATTATTACCCCCCCGTCAGAATGGCTACCATTAAAAAGACTGACAATGCCAAGTGTTGACAAGGATGTGGAGCAAACAGAGCTCTGGGGCAAAACTCCTACGCTAGTGGAAGCAGAAAATTGTACAACCAGTTTGGGAAACTGGTATTTTCTCAAAGTTAAACAAACACCTTCTCTATGACCCAGCAATTCCACTTCTAGGTATCTACCTAGGAGAAAAGAAAACATCTGTCCACACAAAGACCTGTACATGAATGTTCATGGCAGCTGTATTCACAATAACTCAAAACTGGAAACAACTGGAGAATGCACAATAAACAAAGTGTGGTGTAGCTGCCATACGCATGCAACATGACTCAGCAATAAACAGGAACGAGCCACCGACATTAACAATGGTATGGATGGATCTCAAAAGAAGCCAGACACAAAAGACCACATCAGATGAAGGTCAAGGACAGGCAGAAGCTCATGAAGTCACAACAGTGGTAACCTGTGGAGCTCTGAAGGGTGGTGCCTTAGTTTACCAGGGCTGCCATAACAAAGCCCCACAGGCTGAGAGGCTGAAACAACAGAAATTTACTTTCTCACAGTCCTGGAGGATGGAAGTCTCAGATTAAAGTGTCAGCAGAATTGCTTTCTCCTGAAGTCTTTCTCCTTAGCTTGCAAATAGCCGTCTTCTCTGTGTCCTCACGTGGCCTTCGCTCTCTGTGTGTCTGTGTCCTAATCACCTTTTCATATCAGACACCAGTCATATTGGGTCAGAGCCCACCCTAAGAGCATCGTTTTAACTTAGTTACCTCTTTAAAGGCCCCATCTCTAAATACAGTCACATTCCCTACCGTACTGGGGGCTGGGAATTCAACATGAATTTTGCAGGGACACAGTTCAGCCCATAACAGCCCCTAAAAATGGGCACAAGGCAGGGATGTCTGCTCTCACCCCTCTTATTCAACATAGTGGTGGGGGTTCTAGCCAGTGTGATAAAGCAAGAAAAGGAAGTAAAATGTGTGCAAAGCAGAAAGGAAGAAATAAAATTGTTCATGTTTGCAGATGGCATGATTGTCCATAAGGAAAATCTCAAGAAGCTACCAAAAACTCCCAGAACTAACAAGTGAGTTCAGCAAGGTCATGGATACAAAATCAATTCACAAAAATCACTTGAATTGGTACATGCTGGCAATGAACAAGCAGACACTAAAGTTAAAACTACGTCACCATTTACACTCACTCAAAAAAAATTTAGGTGTAAATCTAACAAAGGATTCATAATGCTTGTATGCTGAAAACTGCAAAAGGCTGATGAAAGAAATAAAAGATCTAAAAAAATAGACACACTGTGTTCATGGATTGATGCTACAACAAAGTAAAGATATCCATCCTCACCAAAGTGATCTACGGGTTTAATTAAATTTTTATCAAAATCCCAGCAAGATCTTTCATAGATATAGATCAGGTTTATTCTAAAATTTTTATGGAAAAGCATAGGACCTAAGATAGCTAAAGCAATTTTGGCAAAGAGGAATAAAGTGGGAGGAATCACGGTATCAACATGAAGGCTTAGTCCACAGCTACGGAGCTGGACATGGTGTGGTGCTTGTCGAGGGCGGGACACATGGATCAATGGGACAGAATGGAGAACCCAGAAAGGGTCAGTGGGTTTTTGACAAAGGCACAAACAAATTCAGCAGTCTTTCCAATGCATAATGGTGCTGAAGCAATACGACACCCATAGTCAAAAAATGAGCCTGGACCTAAACCTCCTCAAACCTTATACAAAACTTAACTCTAAATGGATCACAGACGTAAATGTAAAATGTAAAGCTATAAAACTTTAAGAAAAAATAGAAAACCTTTAGTATCTAGGTCTGAGCAAAGAGTTCTTAGAGTTGACAGCAAAAGCGTGATCCATAAAAGGAAAAGTTTACCAATAGGAATTCATCAAAATATTACGCTTCTGCTCTGTAAAAGACCCTGTGAAGAGGACGAAAAGGCAAGCTACAGACTGGGAGAAGAACTTTTGCAAACCACATATCTGATAAAGGACTAATTTATAAAATACATGAAGAACTCTGAAAACTCAACAGTAATACCAAATGAACCACCTAATTTAAAGATGGGCAAAAGATACTAAGAAACATTTCACCAAAGAGGATATACAGATGCAAATAAGCACATGGAAAGATGTTCTCATCATTAGGAAAATGATGAGACCACAGTGAGCTATCTATCACTGCACGCCTATCAGATTAGCTAAAATAAAAAACAGTGACAACATTGAATGCTGGTGAAGATGTTGAGAAACTGGATCATTCATACATTGTTGGTGGGAGTGTAAAATGGTGCAGCCACTCTGGAAAACAGTTTGGCAGGTTCTTACAAGGCCAAACATGCAACTACCCTACAAACCAGCAGTTGCACTCCCAGGCATTTATCCCAGAGAAATGAAAACTTATGTTTACACAAAAAAATCTGTACAAGTATGTTCAGAGAAGCCTTATTCATAAAGCCAAAACAACCCAGACATCCTTCAATAAATGAGTGATTAAACTGTGTTATGTCCACACCATGGAACACTGATCAGCAATAAAACAGAATACACTATGGTTACACCTACACTCTGGGTGAATCCCGAGGGAACTATGCTGACTGAGAAAGGACAATTCCAAAAGTTTACATACCGTGTGATTTCACTGATATAATATTCTTAAAATGATAAAATTATAGAAACAGAGAACAGATTAGCAGTTGTCAGGGGCAGGCAGGAAGTGGGTGTGGATGTCAGAGGGCAGCAGGAGGGTTTCTGTGGTGTCGGCTGGTCTGTATCTTGACTGTATCCGTGTTGAATTCTCGGCTATGATGTGGTCCTGTACCACTGCGCAAGATATTACCATGGGGGGAGACTGGATAAAGGCCCATAGAGATCTCTGTATTATTTCTTACAACTGCATGGGATTGCACAGTTATTTCAAATAAAAAGTTTTATTTAAAAAAAAAGAGATAATGGAGTCCCTTGACTCTCAGGAAAACAGTGAGTTGACGAGTGGTACACAGTCATGTCTGGATTCCTTAGCAGAATCACAGAGTTGGCCCTCTTGGGCCCTGGCCCCTGCCGGCCTCCCAGCCTGGTTCCTGGTCTCACCAATAGCACTCCGAGCACTTCTTCCTACCCTCATGTGCCCTGTCTCTCACACCTGTTCCGTCTGCTTCTTGGCCACCTGGCCAGTCCTCTCTTACTGCCCACACAAGCTCTGCGTGCTGGCAGACCTTGTGTCATTGTCATTCTCCAGCCAGACCATGAGTTCCCACAAACACTGGTGAACTATGCTGCAACCTGCAAGCATCTTCTCATTTCTCTCTTCCAGAAGAGAAAGCTATGGTTCAGGGAGGTAGAGTAACTGTCAAGGCCATGCTACTCAGAGCCTAGTGAGATGTACCCAAGGCAGTTGGCCACTAGGACACAGCCCGAGGAGCATGACAGGGGAAGCCAGGGGCTTGAGGCAAGTAAAGAGCCTGGAAGTAAGAGTCCCGTTCAGCAACAGGAAACCGAGGTTCAGAGAGGTCAAATGTTTTCACTCAATCAGTCAACAAGCGTTTGCTGAGAAGCTGCAAGGCACAGAAGAACGCACAGCAGGCTCTGAAGACCATTTCCAAAGAAGGAGGCTGCCACTCCTCCTGAACAACGTGGCCCCTGCACCTGCCCTTCTGTGTTATTGTTAGCGTTACAGCCAGTCACTTGGGCTGCACAGGCACAGGGCTCAGAGCCCAGCTTCTTCTCCAGTCACCCACCTGACTTGGGGAACCAAAAGCCACAGGTCCCGTATCCTTCCTGGCACCCTTCAGATCCCAAGGATTGGACAAAGTGTCTGCCTCGAGTTACTCTCATGCTTTCGACGTGACAGGAGAAAGCCATAAACATCAGACTAGCCAGAGGTGGAGGGGGTGGTACCAGAGTAGTTATTTCCAGTGCGCTTTAGAGAGGGGGCACCTTCGTCAGCTTTCAGGCCCCATGACAAGTCCTACTGAACATTAGACCTCACAGTAGGCAGACCGAGGGAAACGAAGGCTCCCAGAGAGAGGCCCAGTGGAACCCTGACTGTGGCCGTCTCTGGGCGGTGAGCTTCCAGGAATTTCTATTTTCTTCTGGATGCTTCTCAGTAACATATACGTTTCTACAATGAACATTTATTGTATTTGTAATTGAGAGAAAAGCCAACCTGTTTAAAAATCAGAGAATAAAAGCTTCTCGTTGCTCATCCGAGATTCCCAGCCTGGAGCTGTTGCCCAATAAAAGCCAGCTGTCTCCACGTCTGTTTATGTATGGAAAATTTAATTGCTACTTAGCTGTTCTAAATCTCTCTAAGGAAAAATGTGGTCAAGAAACCAAAAAAGAAGGCACTCTGAGTATAATTTTGCTTTCTGAAAACACATTTTTTGCAAAAAGTTTTCTAGGTTGCTTTAAACGGAAATTGCATCTGGTCCAAAGACAGACAATGTTTCCTAAACTTTGGCACTTCCTTTACCATAACCTGCCCTCCCTCCTGGTCAGGCAGCTAGGAGCGTGGACGAGCCCCGATCTAGAAGCGTGAGGCCCGTGCACGGGTGACCTTGGGTGAGCCCCTTTACCCCGACACCAGGCTGCTGCGAGCTCCCTGGGAGAACGGATGTAAAATGCTAAGGTGTGGCAGTGACGGGCTGGCTGACTAGTCTCACTCGCTTTACTTTCATAGTTAGAAAAAAAAGTTCCTGTACAAATAGTTGACAGTTTAGTCATCTTAGCCAAGAAGAGCCTTTAGCATTGAACTGGAGAGGCAATTCCAGCTTAAAACTGTTAGACGAAGTGACATTTTGAGAGCTTTCCACTCAGGAGACATAATTACAGAGCTGCACAGGCCATGATAACATTGAGCTTGAAGTGGAAGCAATTGTTTCTTATCTTTAACAAAAAGCTCTGATGTGTCTACACTTAAACAAAAGTGCTGTGCCTGGTGCTTTTTTTTTTTTTCACGCTGTAAGAAAAAATTATCGATGTGTAAATAGAGAGTAATACATAAAAACTAAGGCAATGAAGGCATGGCCACGCCCCCACTCAATCAGCCCTGAATAAAGGATAATTCCAGCATTGTTACGGGACAGCTGCACAGCGCCAGCCAGAGCTGCTCGTAAGCCCGGGCAGATGCTGGGTCCCTTCCTGTGCACTCGCTGTCCAATCTAGACATCTCACTCTGCCAAGCGGTATTTTCACAGTCGCTTGGCTCCACCCTTTACTTTTCAGCCTTTAGTCTCAGCTCCTGATGAACCAGAGGCTATTCAGAATTCAACTGCATGTGTTTATTTCGAGGGCTCCCTTTAAGGGCTCGATGCTGAGCTGGGGCCTGGGAGGAGAAGATAACTAGAAAAGGTGGATTGGAGGCACCTGAGGATGCTCACAGCAGCACTCTCTTAAGGGAGGAAGACAGGAAGAGAAGAAGGGAGGGAGGAGTGTCCCTCAGCAGGGGTCTGAGCAACACAGGCACAACTGTTCACACTGTTGAGGGGAGCTTTAGAATTAGAGGGTGGAAGACAAGGGGGGTTCAGCTTTATTTATAACATTTTGATTTTCAACAATAATATATGAATATGCCCTTTGCATACATGAGGATGAACAGAGATGTGCTCTGTTCACCTCCACCACCAACCCCATGCACCGTGCACACGAGCTGGAAACCAGGGGATGTTAAGAAGCCCTCGGGGAGTCACACATAGACTCTTATAGATAAATTAGGGCACTTAATTGTTCCTCAAGCAGAACAGTTCGCTTTTCAGATGAAATTTTTTAGAACTTAAGGAAAAAAAAGATCACTGAGAAGGTCAGAGGAGCAGACGCCCCTTTTGCCACTGAAGATCTTAGACCCCCAAATGTCATCTGTCCTGGACCTGGGGAAGAAGGGACACCCTCTCTGTAGCCAGAAAGCTCGGTCTGCTGACCAGAACCCTCAAGCCTGCTTCACTCCCATGGTGTAAGGCCAGCAGTTTTGTTCACTCAGTTTACAGCCACCGTAGCCACCACAGCTGCTGCATGGATCCTTGGGGCACAGATGTTTCAAGGACTAAGAACACAAGAAGCAAAGTCTACACGAGCTGCAGTTTATTTTAGGATGTTACAAGTTCAGTGTAAGATGCATTCAACACAAAATTCTATTAAAATACCTTGTCAACTGCGTCTAGCTGGAATATCTGAGATGCAAAATAATTTACCTAGAGAAAGACAGGCTAGGAATGATTAGAATGACTAGAAATTAGTTACCAGAAAACAAAATGCCTTCCTCATTTATTCATTCAACAGACATATATTCATATTCTCCATTTTCATTTTAAAAGCCCCGCAGTTGAATTTCTAGAAGACCAATTGGATTCCTCTGTGAACATGCTGGGCCTGGAGTGGAGCATGCTGGTGTCTGGCAGCCCTCACCCCTGTGGCCCCCTCCACCTCCAAGGCTGTCTCCTTGCCCCCTCGCCTCTCCTCCTTCTGCTCAGGGCCAGATGCGCCGGGGCAGCCAGCTCTGGGGAGAAGCACATCTCCAGCACTGGAGAGCGGGGTGTCAGCTCCCCTCCTCCTCGTGGCGCAAAAAGGGCCCCTGGCTCCATTTCCGTCTGTCTAGGCAGGGAGGACAGTACTGTCCCTGAGCTGTCCCCAATCATTTAGGGGCTCTTGTTCTGCAGACCCTTCCTGGGTCTCGGGCTAAATTTGCCAAGCTTGAATGGCCCTTCCGCACCCCCTGCATCCCCCATCCGCTGTCAGGGACTCAGGAGTGTTGGCCCAAATCCACAATCCCCCCAGAACAGTCCTGGCGCATGCAACCAGGGACAGCAAGACCGTGGGGGGCTAGAACCTCCCAAGTGCGTACTCAGGCTTTACTGTCCCCACTGCAAGATTTATCTGAAAAATACAACCTGCTCTCGCTTTTTGTTACTTTCTTTTCTTTTATAAAGTCATCTTACTGCTCTGCACAGATGCGCTCACTTTTTATTCATCTGCTTATTTTTATCCTTTGTACATTAAGCTGAACCAAATCCTTTCTAGAATAAGATATGAACAAAAGAAGGAAGGAGGAAAAGAAAAAAGAGGAAAGAAGGAGGGAGAGAGGGAAGAGGGCAGGAAGAAAAGGGAGACAACAGAGAGAAGGAAGGGAGTGGATGAGTTGGTTGGTTAGTTGGTTAGTTGAGCCCCTGCTGGTGGGCACAGGTCTCCTTGGGCAGCAGGGACAGTGGGAGCTCCTCAGCAGGCTCTGGCAGGAGGAGGGGCCACACTCCTCTCTGGCACATGCAGGGCAGTAACAGCGGCACACCAGGGACAGCAGTGCTGGCAAGGAAGGGGCAGCCTCGGACTCCTCTTTCTGGGCACAATTCTGCACACACAAGCACCTTGCCCTTGCGGACCGCCGGCCCACTCAAATGCACACCAGGCCGAGAGCCACCTAGTGGCCCCAGTGAACCCAGGAATGCTGAGCCATAACTGCACCCCAAACCCATCCTGTTCCTGAGTATCCCCACACACTACTCCCCGGGCACCCCTCCTTGGGATGTCCTGGAGAATGTGGACACTCCAACGCTGACCTGAAGCTTCAGGCCTGAATGGGCACTGGTGCTCATGGGCTGAGGAAGGGGCACATGGCGACAATGAGAAATGGACGTGCATGTCTCCCGCATAGCCAGGAAGGGAGGGCAGACGCTCCGCTGCAGACGGGCATGCACTTATCAGACACAGCTGAGGATGAGAGACTCCCATACAGGCCACACACGGTGCAAATGCACCCCTCAGCTCCTTCACCCCACAGCAAGCCACCGGCGGGTGACACATGACCCCTTTTATAGCTTGGGAAACACGCCAGGATGGGGCCAGATTTCCATCCACACCTATCTCCCTTTGAGGCACCAGCCCCTCAGTGCGTGTACCCCATAGTGGCAGGAGAATGTGTCCTGTTCTGACACCCCAGACCACACATTACCCTTGCTCCTGGGCATTTGGAGCAGAGCCAAGACCATGACAGTCATCTAGGAGCCTCATCAAGCGCCCAAGGGACAAGCTGTCATTACCCTCATTTTGCAGATGAGGAAACTGAGGCCTCTGTCCCCTACCCAAGCCCTGCCTATAATGGTGTCTCTGAGTCCCGAGGCCTGAGGAGGAAGAGGTGCCCTCAGGACACAGCCTGACCCTGGAGCAGACAGAGTGAGCTGCTGACCCTTGGTGAGCCAGGCCGGGACCCTGGCCCCTGGGACCCTGGGTCCAAAGCCAGAAGGCCATGTGTCTAAAGCCAGGTGGCCTTCAGCTGACCACCCACTGCCCCAACACGGGGCCTGGGAAAGGAAGAGCCTCAGGTGGCTGCCAGAGAGCAGCTGGGATTCGCTGCCACTGAGAAACGTGTAACTTTTCTGCACAATACAAATTCCCTGGGACAACTCACTGGGGTTTGCTGTCGTCTTAATAGTTTGAAAATTAAATCCTACCACCCTACACACATACATAGATACAACACACACTCATTCTTTTCACTTCAGACTGATTTTAGGCAACGATGCCTGTTTTTCCCAGTTATCCTAGAAAATGACAACATTCTAACTATCCTAACTCACAGACACAGAGTGTAAGAAACATGCAGCCAAAGAGTCAGCGACAACCTAGAGTCCCCCACGAATCAGGGCCTGGTGGTACAGCCTCTTTCTGTAAAGTTCCTGCCATGTTTATCCCAAGGGCCGGTCGTCTTAATGAACCTCAAACTTCTGCACAGCAATGCACCCCTTTTCACCCTGGTTTTATTTTGTCCCTTACAAGAGGCGACACTTAGGGGAAATGTTGAGCAGCGATAGTAACACTAACAAAAAGAAAGACAAGGCAATCTGACATGGGGGTCCCCATTGCCATGGCAACCTCATAGGCAATGGTGTGTTTTTTAAGCACACTATTTTCCCTTCCATCCATTTGAAAAGAAATGCAAAGAGCGGGCATGGGTAGGAAATCCAGAAATAAACCAGGTCTCAGCACAGCGTGCAACCTAGCACACATTCAGTAGGAATCCCAGATCATTCTGTTCAAGAGCCAGGGACCCCAGTAGCCTCCGCAAGGACAGCCTCGGTGGTCTTCCACAGCTCGGTCTCCACTTTGCCATGCTCAGGAGGGGGCAGGGGGCTGATCAAAACCCCTCTTCAAATCACACACCAGGCGGCCACCCCTCCTCCTGAAGAAGGGTCCCACCGGCCCCACCCCGTGGAAAATGAGCAGCTGCTCAGCCCAGGACACTCCGAAAACGGCCCCACACAGGATCTCAAAGGCACCTGAACCAAGGGAAAGTCTCCACCTTTTCAAATCCTACTCACCGCCTTCCCTTGAGGACGAAAACCATTTAAAAACCAAACAAAAGCCCAAGGCTCCCCACAGCCCAGCGCAGGCAAACTCCGGAGCTGGGACAGCCTCGGCAGGAGCCGGGGCGGGTCACCAGGGAGGGCCAGGCTCGGGTCAGCCCAGGACTGAAGCCGCTGGGGTCCTGCCGCCCGGCCCAGCCCGAGGGTCCCCGCAGCACCCACATGCAGCCGCCTTGTCTTCTCCTCGTCCACAGCTGCAGGGACACACGGAGCCCTGACAAAGCCGCACGTGGAGAGCCAGCGGGGCGGGCGAGGGGCGGCGGCCTGGGTGCCGCAGACTGTCGCCATGGCAACCGGGGGCGGGCCGGCGGCGGGGCTGGCAGAGCCCGGCTGGGCAGCAGACGGATCCTGCGGGTCCTGCGCTTTGGGCTCAGGAGGGTCCAGGCAGGCCGGTAGGAAATACTGTTTATTTTTCTTGACACCTCTGCCCTGACCCACCACCTCTGACAGGCTTTCTGGAGGGTCCTGAGGTAGCAGGAACTTTTAAGTACTAGGTCACCACGATGAACCCCCGTTTCAGGTGTCTGGACACTTTACCCCATGCATAGGAGGGTATAGTGGGAAATACGCGTTTGCTTAAAGAGGTCTTGTGCAGAGGCTGTGCGTGCCTCTGTGAGTGCCTCATGTGCGGTTTGTGTGGTGTGTGTGGTGTGTGCTGTGTTTTGTGTTGTGTGTGTGGTGTGTGACGTGTGTATGTGGTGTGTGGGCCCCCAGTGATGGGGATCCCTTGTCCTCTCCACCGGGTATGTGCACAGTACCTGACATAGATTTCCCTGTTTAATTCTTGCCACAAACCTGCAAGGTTAAAATACTATACTATTTTTGTGGCATGTCCAGCCCCTGGACAGAGAAGATAAACATCCTGCCCAAGGTCATGCCCTCTGTAAGATGAGACACCTGGATGGTCCATGCCTGAGGGGCACACTCCTTATTAGTGGGAGGGCAAGTGGGCCCTGCAGAGACCCTGCTCGTGCCCACAGGCAGGTGGGAGGATGAAGCGGCAGCTCTGAGGCAAGGACAGCACTGTCCAGCCTGGTCTCCATTCTTCCACACACCCACTGTCTCACCAGCCATCTGAAATCATCGGAAAAACGTCCAAAGATGCGCAAACGCCCACCATGGTTCACTCCAAGAGGGAGCAGATAGGACGTAGAGGAGGTCAGAAACTCAGAAGTCTTCACTTCTTACTCTGTGTATCTATATATGTGTGTGTATTATGTATATGTGTGTGTGTATATATAAAATACCTTGCTAAGAGAATGCACTTATGTGTTACTTATGAAATTAAAAATAAATAAAAATAAAATAGAAAACATTTTAAAGGAAAAGGATGTCTCTAAGTGCAGAAACTGGGATCTGAGACTCTCCCCACTCCTTGAGCACAGGGCCTCAGTACCCTCGTCTAAGTGGAAACCTTCCAGCGGGACCCCCTCCTGTGTTGCCAGGCGATTCCATGGGATGCTAAGGTGCTCACGGTTCAGGGCTGAGCACGTGGTCATTGCTCCATTAATGCCAGTTGGTACCACTATGTTATTCCAGAATATACATGTACCTTTAAATTTTTGACCAGAATCTACCATACATGTTGTTTTAGACAGGCTTCTCACCCTGCAACATATTATAAACTTTCCCCGATTAATAAACATTCTCTATGGCCACTGGCTTCTTCCCACCCAGCCCTTCCGGAGTCCCAGGCGGTTCTCTCCTGGTGCCTCTCTACCCTGCACCCCTTCAGCCCCTGACAGGAGTGGAAACCAGCAATCAAGCACTTTCTCTCTTCTCCAACAGGCCCTCCTCTCTCCCTCAGCTCTGAACCACAGACCCCACCCAGCCCTAAACGCTGTCATGGCACCATGAACAATGACTCATTTTTACATCACATGTCCATTTTACAGATGGATGGAGAAATTTCTGCAAGTCTGGAGTATAAGAATCTAAGACCTCCAGACCCCTTTTCTTTACACACACAAAGTACAGGTCTGTCAAGCTGGCCCACATTTCTAGTTTGTTCTTGGTTCTTGTGTTGGAGAAGGCCTGGCAGTGTGGCAGGCAGCCTGTGTCCCAATCCTGTGGCGTCAGCCTCACAGGGCTGCTGTCAATGTCACTGTGTGGCCAAACGGTGGGTGACTTTGTACACAGTGTCAGGAACCAGAGGCCAGGCCCAGGGAGGCCCCGGTGCCCAGGAAATGCTGTGCTCCTTGTCCCTCCCCGGGACACAGCTCTGAGTTTGTCGCTCTAAATGTCCTGGTCTGAACTTCACTATGCCCGGAAAATCCCTGCAAATAAAAACATAGACTCGTGGTCTAGGAGAAATGCCTTTGTCTCACTAAATGCTCTTTTGCTCCCGAAGAGCTGAGCTGATGCACAAAATAGTATGTGGCCATTAAAATAATTAGGATTATGTAGCCACATGGGAAAACACTTAGAAGAAAAAAGGCAGAACCATAGAAGCTGTGTTACCACTTGGTAAAAACTATTTCTGCGTGTGTGGTGGGACTCTGTGCAGATGTTCTTCTTTTTTCTTCTGTTGTTGTGATGAAAAATGTATAATAAACAAAAACCAGGAAGAAGGAAATTTCCTTTGTTTTTGGGCATCCATTATGTTCCAGGTGCTTTCCCTAGGCAACTTCACTTAATCATCCGAATCCAGGCCTTTCACCCAAAATTCACATGCCTCTCAGAGAAAGGCTGCATCGCAACTCCTAAAACACGGGCGGCATCAAGTACTGCAGCCACCAAGTCCTGCCCCCCAAGGAAGCCCCCAGCCTGCCCTGGAGGGTGCTGGCCATGTGTCACCACGGAACTCAGCCCCAAACGGCCTGAGCCCACAGCGGACTTTTTTTGTTCAAAAACCTCAGCAACAAAAAATTATCTTTACTTGAGGTTTGAGCAGTTTCTCCGTGGCACCCAGAAAAATGGCAGAAACCCTTCAACGCCAAGCTTTACCTACTGGGTTTAAAAACATTCAAGTGGCTGCCCACGCCAATGACATGGTTCTTCTTTGCTACTGGGGACCACAAAGGCGGCAGTGTTCTGTCCCCAGAGGACCACACATGCTCTCCTTTCTTTGCAGTTTTCAGCCACGGGCTTTCAACGCTTTGTGGGAGAAGCATGAATGGGACCTACTGTGGCCCCACAGACTCAGGCTCCCGCCGGCTCCGCCGGCCCCAGCCTCAGGTCTGATTCTGGAGGAGACAGAACAGGGGGTGGAACCTACTCATCCAAACTGCTGAGCCAGGAAAAACCTTCAGTATTTGGGTGTGGCTGCGAGGCAATGGCTGTGTCACACTTGGCAGGGCTGACCGGGCCAGGAAGGGCAGCGTCCCTCAGAGACGCCTCATCAGCCTGCCCGGACGCATGGCAGACTGAGCGGCATCCCGCAGATGAAAACCCTCTGTGAAACAGAATTTGTTTTCCTTATCAATTGGTCAAAAGGAGGGAATAAAGTATATTATATATTAAATACGAATGAAAAAAGAGCTGCTTTTTAAATATTTACTTACTGAATAAATAATGACTATATGGTTTCGAGCACTCTGTACGATCCAGGCCCACACCTAGGGCACCACTGGCTCCCAGGGAGGTGCGTCATTGCACCTGTTCCACAGATGAAGAGACAGGCTCCGAGTCGGAGTGGCTCAGCCACGGCTACACGGTCCCTCTGCTCCACAGACACTCGTCCCCCCTCGGGCTCGTCCCCAGCAGCAGTGTGTAAATGCTTCGGGAGCAGCAACTGTGAGTGAGAGTGCGCAGTGAGCGTCCCCTGACATGACCACTCCAGATTCTCCTTGCTGGGTTCCTGGTCTCTCTTTGGAGCCTGGCCTGTCACAGCCATATCAGCCCCTGGGGACACTGGGGTCCCAGAAGGAGAAAGCCCTTCCCCAGGTGGCCTCAAGGAGCACCCCCAACACCTGGCTATGGGTGCCCGCTCCTACCCTCCGGGATCCACCTGGAGTGGGCAGCCGTTTTCGTCTTGAGTGGCGGCAGCCCCGGGACCTCAGAGAAGGAGAGCATTAGGGGACCAGGATCCTCAGGTGCTGAGGCCTGAGCATGGTGGCAGCTCGGAGTGGAGGTGGCTGCCACAGCTGGGTAAGGGATAGCACGGAGGGTAAGCCCTGCGGAGGCCACATCTATAAGATGCTTTACTGACACTGCATTGCTCCAGAAAGTGCCTCGGTGGGGAGCCTTTGCAGGAGTTTGCAAAATGACCTCTGTGCAGTGCCTAGTGCCCTCCCTGCCAGGGCCCTGCCTGCTTTCTCCCTGCAGCTCCACTTTCCAGCTGTGCCCCAGGCTCCAGTGCTCTGGGATGACGCATCCCAGATCCCCAATCCTATCATTACAGGCTGTGCAAACCCATGAGGGCCTAAACACAGGGAAACACGTGGTGTTTCCACCCGCCAAGGGGAGGCTCCCTCCACAGCTGCTGGTGCGTTTCCAGGCCACGACTGAATCGGCAGGAAGGGCAGCATCAGCACATCAGTGTTCTGGGAATACGGTGCTTAAACCTACGCCAACTCTTCCTTGGAAAACCGTGTGTTTCAAAATGTCAGTTTCAGACACTTCCTCCATTCAAGGAAGAAGAACAAGAGGGGACCCAGAAGCCCAGTCAAGATCCTGGCCTGGCATTCCCTTAGCTTCAGTGTCCAGTCTTCATGGGAAGGAAGACCCCAACCCCCAACCGTAAGGGCAGCTGCCAAGATTCTCTCCTTGACCAAACTCAAGCTCCTCTGAACTCTCTTCTCAACCAGGCCCTGATTTGGGGGCTTCTGTGTTTGTCTCTGAATTGTCCAATTTTAGCAAGAAACTGCACCCAAGCCTCACAGGGCCCAGCCCAAGCCCTGCACGCAGGAGAGCCCAGACAACCAAGAAATTGAAATGTGCTCTCATCATCAGAGCTGCCAAACAATGACACCCCAAAACCATGAGCACCCCTTGTACCCAGAGCTTGGTCTCTCAACACCACGTTTTTATAACAAGAATCAGGCTCCCTAGGGGAAGTGACTAATTCCAGGGCTGGGGCAGGGAAAATACAAGATGAGCCTGGAGCATGTTGCAGTACCAGAAAGTGAGGAGGAAGGAAGGAAGTAAGGAAGGGAGGGAGGGAGGGAGGAAGGAAGGAAGGGAGGCAGGGAGGGAAAATATAGAAGACAGACGGGGGCTTGTGCAAAGAACACAGGACCCAACCTGAAGGAGCTCCTAATTGTCAAAGCTGAAACAATTTAAACAACAAAATAAAGGATAATAATCAGATTTTAACCCAAGGAATAAAATAAATATCCATGAACCCATGCTGATATTAGTAATTGAAGAAATCAATAAATAAATGCAGAAGAGACGGCATTTCCTCATAGAATTCCAATGAACAAAAGGAGACGAAAACAGAGACATCACTCACAGGCAAATACCAGGATTAAGGCTGCAGGCAAGATCCCCTAATGGAGGCAAAAATCAGTGGGTGAAAATTTGGGGAGAAACATTATTTGCGTAGGTCTCTTATTTGCATAGGGTACGCATCAACTACAAAGGGAAAGACAGTAACTTCATGGTGGAGAAACTTAACCAACTTAACCAAGCGCTCAGGGTTAGCATCGCCAGTGACGACATGCCAGCTTTGACAGGATACACTGAGAAGACACATCATTTCTATGGCATTCCTGCCAAAAATACATTCCTCACTCCAGTGATGAGAAAACACAGGATGAGCCCAAACTGAGGGGCATTCTACAAAAATAGCTGATCAGTACTCTTCAATCCAAATCACGACAGACGAGACAAAGCCAAGGCGCCCTTAGGACCTGGGGACAACTCAGGAGCAATGACGACTCAATGCAGAGTGAGATCCTGGAACGGTAAAGACTATTAGTGGACAATTTGGTGAAATTTGAAAAAAGTCTGTAGTTGAGTTAATAATATCGTACGAATGTAAATTTCCTCATTTCGATCACTGTACTATAGTTATGTGAGAGTTTATATTAGAGGAAGCTGGGTGAGAAATACAACGGAATCCTTTGCACTAGTTTTGCAACTTTTCTGTAAGTTCTAATAGAACATGTGGCTTGTCCTTTAAGGGAAAACCTGTTCTGGTTAAAAATTAAGGATCACACCTTCACATCTATCTCGGAGGCCTGTCCTTGAAGACATCACCTCCACCACACAGACACACATACACACACACACACACACACACACACACACACAGCGCAAGACATCCTCAACTTCTGAGCCCCAGGAACCTGGGCAGGGTCTCACAATAGTGACCATCTCTCTGAGCATTGTTTGTGCCTACATCTCATCTAAGGAGGCAGCAGGATGGAGTGGTTAGAGGCTGTGTGTTGTTGGGCAAGTTACTTACCCTCTCTGAACCTCTATTTCCTCACATATTCAATGGAAATAACAAGAGTACCAACCTCTTCTGGTTATTGAGAGAATTAAAAAAGGCGTCACGTGTAAAGGCTTAGCTCCTGCAGCCACCACCACTGTGACATCACCTCCCACAGGGCCTGCAGTTCCCTGTGACATTTTGGCAATGCTCCATACAGCATTGCACCCCTGGCCACTGTAGGGGAAAAAGTAGTATCTTTTCCTTACCCGTCGCAGGGTTTGTGGCTGACAGCCCTACAACAAAAGACAGATTAGCAAGAAAAAAGCGTAACAAAGTTTTATATGACATGGGAGCTTTCAGAAAGGAACACCCAGAAGACCCAGGGAGGACTATATCTTTATGCTCAGGTTGGCTGAAGAATGTGCAGTCCTGTAGAATTACGATTGGACAAACAGGGGGTCTGACCTCACGGTAATAAACTGGGGGAACTTAGCATGGCCTCTTTGTTCAGATGCTTCTTGGAGTCTCTGTGTGACATTTCTTCCCTCTGGGTATGGGGTAGAGTCCCTTTGGAACAAGGGTTCTATGACCCTCTTTCAGGGAGGTAGGTGAGAGAATTTTTTTTCCTATGGACAGCTTTTCCACGGAAAGGCAGGAAAAGGTCAGAGAGCGGCCTTTCTGTTTCGGCCGCTTTCTCAGTTTCCAAGGTGCCATATTTTAAGGTATCATGTTCTCTGCTGCAAAACCACCATCAGCCCATTTGAGCCACAGAACTGAATCTAAACAGACACAGCACATCCAAGGTGCCCAGGGGCAAATATGTGGCACCCTACTCCTGCCGAAGCTTGCCACATTCAGGTAGGTCGAGGAGTAAACCCCAAATGGAAACACTCCAATTGTTATTTGTCGGAAACTTCAAAAGCCACACAAAACCCACCCGCCTGGAGTCACCCTGGAGCTCACTTACCCAGCCTCCACCTGCTCCCCAAGGGACGGCGGGTCTCACACAGCACCAGGACACAGCCTGTGCTGAAGAGTTTGCGGAATGAAGGATCTCAGCACTCTTAAGACATCTCCAAATTACCTAGCTCATACACCCCCTCTTCACTTTACACCTACTCCCGCATTTTAAATGTCTGACAATAATAGCCAGGGTAGGAATGACAGGCGAAGCAGGGTCACTTGTGACCGCTGGCAGCCAGCCTACTGGTCTGGCCCATCAGCATGCACCACGGGTCCCCCATTCCTGCCCGCTGGCCTGGGCGCCCGCATCCTCCACCTCGTTGAGGTTTCTCGCTGGCAATCAGCGGACAGAAGCGAAGCTCTGCTCACTGCGCACCTCTGTGACATGAAAACAGCAGGTCTGAGGACCTAGGGCATGCACTGTGTTGTGATATGCAAGGGTAACGCGACATTATCAACTTTGAAAATCACGGCAAATTCTGTAAAATGTTTTTAGATCTAACGTAGAATTGGGGAAAAATCTAAATGTAAAACCTCAAGGGCAGTTCAATAGCGTATGCTCAAAAACCCAAAGAAAAGGCTTTGGCGTTAGTAGGGGCTGGGATGACGAATAGCCCCCCAACACACACAGACACACACACACACACACACACACAGACACACATACACACAGAGTTTGTCTTCAGAATCTGCATTGCATCTTCTTTTTAACTAAATGTGAAGAAAACTTGTGAAAGATGTTAAAAAACTGCTGAAGTTGGAGAAAATTGACAATAACGCAAATGACCCTTCTGCATAGAGATGTTAATGAAGTGTGTCTGGTGGAAGGCAATTGACCCGGGCCCTGTGGATAAGACCCACTCCACACCTACCTGTACATGCACTGGAGCCTCCTTCTTGTCTGTAAATGTGCTGTGGAATGATTTCTGTTGAGAAATTCCAGGGGAGTGGGGGGTGGGGTGTTATCTGGACCAGAGGACAGAAATGTCTTGAAGACCTTCGTTGCCTACCTATGAATGAGTTAAACCAAATCTTTGCCATGTGCTTATTTTATATTTGTGTCACAGTCGTGATTTTACCTTTTTAAAAAGTGAGAGCAACCGCACTAACACAAACTTTATTTGGGTACCCAGACTCGATTACTACATGCTCGGTGTGGGAGGACTGAGCTGTGCTGTCCCTTCCAGGCTGTGGGGGCCCTGAGGAGTTGCCCACTCCTGGCCTGGGGTGCACCAGGCCCTGCAGGATGGACAGGCAGCTGCATGTAAGCCAGCAGTCAGCTCTGAGCTCCCCGCAGCACGCGTCCCAGAGAGCTCCACGCAGGGCTGCGCTGCCCCTAGGATGAAGTCCAGGGCGGCGGTGCGCAGCTGGTAGGCGAGGTCAGAGGTCCGCATGGCCTCCTGGAGGTGGGCTGGCAGGCGAGGCCAGCGAGACTTCCGGAAGGCGTTGCCGGTCATTCCTCCTCACCTTGGCCAGCCCTTCACCAGGATCTGGGCCACAGGGGAGAATGGGAGCCAGATAGACGGGGTTCCTGCTTCAAAGTGAGGCTCATGTTCTTGTGGAGGAGACAGAAAATAAATAAATGAACCGGAAAGGCACCAAAGGTTGCGAGCTCCAAGAAAGTCAAACAAGCAAAGGTGATGGAGATGGTAGGAGGGAGTCTTTGACCTGCAGAGGATGTCAAAGGTTGAAGGAACAGCAGGTGTCAAGGCCCTGAGGCGGGGATAAGCACGGTGGGAAATAGAGCAGGGCAGGAGGCCGAGACCAGTCCCGGGGTCCTTGTCAGACCAGGACGAGGCCTGGGTTCTATTCTAAGAGTCACGGGGAGCCCTGTAGGATTTAAGCAGGGAGGACCCGATGACTACAGGTTTCAAAGGCTGTCTGGCTGCCAGGTGGGGCTGGGCTACAGAGCAGACTTGAGGGACGAGGAGCAGCCAGCAGATGGCAGGAAAGGGCAACACGGGCCACAGGGCTTGAGTGGAGGCTGTAGGGATGGCCTAGGGTGAGAGCTGGGGACATCACGAGGTTCCCGACTGTAGCACCAGGCAAGGGAAGGGGCCCAGCCAAGGAGGTTAGAGTTCACTCAGATAGTGGTGTGTGGCGGGAAAGGGGCTGAGTAGTGCCTTGGCAGGTGAGAGACCCACACAGAGGCCCCCATCTGTCCTGCCGGATGGACAGTATGTATGGGCGGGGCCATGAGGGAGACCTGCCCTACCATGTAGCACCTCACCTTGCCCAGCCTCTGTGCTGTCCCCCTTTGAAGTGGGAACCATATGCCTCCTGATCCGTCCCTGTCACTGTTGAGGATTCCATGTGTGACATCTCTTAAAGCACCTGGTACACAGAAGGAGCATAATAAACAACATTGCCCTTTGCTTCCTTAGATTCAGTCACAGAGGGTCCTTTCACCAGTGGAAGGGACCCCCATCCTGGGGGGAAGCACAGGTTTGCCAAATGCACCCTGATCCACTGCTTGTGCCTGGCCTGCGGAGTCCACAGCCACCCCTAAATAGGAGACGGGAGGTGACACTACCCAGTGCACCCCGTGCTGTGGTGCCTGGCGCAGAGGCTGGGTGTGGCCTGTGTGACCCCGCGCCTGAGCCACTGAGGCCCTGCAGCCAGCTTCTGATTAACAAGTTTTACTCCTTAAATCAAGTCTAACACATGGCTTTTTATAAGACGCTTTAGAGTCAAAGCCGCCTTCAACATTCGTGTTAAAGTGTTTCAGACCCCAACCTTCATGAAATTAGATAAAAGATAGAAGAGCTTTATGAGCTGCTCCTGAAGACAGAGAAGGGACACACAGGCAACAAATGAGCAAGGTGACTTCACAGGCCCTACCTGGAAGACCCCTGAATCTTTTTACACAGATGGGACAATGATTTTTTCCATTACTTCACCAATTTAGATTCCCCTACGTATTTGAAACCCCAAGAGAAATGGTATTAGGAATTTGTCAATAGAAAAAACACATCCTACCTTATTGCCAACTTGGAAACATTGATAGAGGAGAAATGAAATAGCTGATTACATTTTTAAAAAACCCTTTGGCCAAGTTCCCACTCAAAAGGAATTCCAGCCCTGGAAGTGTGGTGGTGTTGGGGGTTCCGGGGAAGAAATTGGCTCGAAAATGGGAAACAAAGGGAAACCACTTGTAATGGCTAAAATACGGCCACAGATTTTTTGACACTCTTCTCTCCAAAAGATGGAGCCTGGTTCCTCTCCCACTGAATGTGGGCTGAACATATTGATTCACTTCTAATCAAATGAATGTGGTAAGAGTGATCGACATAACGTTTGAAGTTAGGTCATAAAAAGAACACCTTCTGACTGGCTCTCTCTCTCCTGAATCACTCACTCTGGGGTGAACCAGCCACTATGCTGTAAGGACACTCAAGCAGCCCCATGGAGAGGCCTCTGTGGGGAGCAACTGAGGCCTCCAGTCAACAGCTGGCACCAACTTGCCATGAGTGAGTGAGTCACCTCGGCAGTAGAACCTCAGCCCCAGCCAAACCTTCAGATGAGACTGCAGCCCCAGCCACCATCTGACCATAGCCTCAGAAAGACTCCCAAGCCAGAGCCATCCTGCCAAGTTGCTTCTGGATTTTTGACCCATAAAAACTGGGGGGATGATAAATGTTTATTGTTGTTTCAAGCCACTAAGTTTGGGGGTAATTTGTTGTGTATCACTTGATTTATTATAGAGCACTGGGCAGTGGCCACTTCTCTGGATGGGAAAATACAAACCAGGGGGTCCTCAGGACTTGGGACTGGGATCATTTAACTTGGGGCCCTGAGCAGATTCCCTTCATCAGCCTGTGCCACTCCCACCCTCCAGATACACAGAGCACTGGCTGTTACCAGCTCACTCCATCACACGTCACCCCTTCTCTGACCTCAGAGACTGATGGGGTAACCTGCACACTCAGACTAGGGAAGATGCTGACTGTCTCAGTCTGTTTTGTTGCTTTTAAGAGAATGCCCAAAACTGGGTAATTTACAAAGAAAAGGAATTTCCTACAGTTATGGAGGTTAAGAAGTCCAAGGTCAAGCGATCGCATCTGGTGAAGACCTTCTCAGTAGTGGGGACTCTCCGCAGAGTCCCGAGGTAGAGTAGGAAATCACGTAGCAAGGGGACTGAGTGTGCCTGTGTGCTAGCTCAGGTCTTTCTTCCTCTTCTTATAAAGCCACCAGTCCCACTCCCACGATGGCCCATTAATCCACTAACCCATTAATCCATTCATGGAGGCAGCCCAATCACCTCTCAAAGGCCCCACTTCTCAGTACTGCCACTTTGGGGATTACATTTCAACATGAAACTTAATGAGTTTTTCAGGGGACAAAAATATTTTAATCATAGCATTAAACATTTCCTACAGCACATACATGCCATACATGCATGCCATACATTACACATGTAATTTCTGTGAAACCTCATAAAATCCTTGGATCCCCCATTTTACAGAGAAGAAAACTGAGACTTAGAGAACTCACTTGCTCCCAGGTGATGAAGGCTGGATGAGATGTCCAACTCACGATCTTTCCACTCAGCCGTGCTGCTTCCCCAAAACGTGGCTGGAGGGCAGCAGTGCGATTGCTGAGTGAATGGACGGTGCCCAAGCGGTCGGCAGCTCTAGGCTTTAAGGAGATTCATGGGCTCCCCCTGCCTGAGACTGGGATTGGGGTTCAGCCCCAGAGCATGAGGCCACATGGGAAAGCAGAAATACGCATGCTGCATGCCCTCCAGGTCCTGCCATTGACCACTGCATGGCCTCAGACAGATCCCTTCCCTCTGAGCCACTAGCTTCGCGTCTGCAGAATGGGCTTCATATCGTAATCTGGTTCTCACAGCACTGCCATGGGAAAGGAAGGCACAGCCTACAGTGAGTCCTCCCCAGACTGAGGGGACCATTGCTCCATTCCAGTGGCACAAGAATGCTCTGAGCACAGAGCCACCTTCCTCACTGATGCCTTCAGTGTGCTGGACAGTGCCCAGCACAGAGCAGGGACCGAGGGCGTGTAGAACAATTGAATGAACGAATACAAGAGGTGGCTGCTTGGGCCGGGCCTGCATCCTCAGACAAGCTGCTCAGGTGAATGGCTCTTTGAGAGGGCGGCCACAGAGCAGGACCCTCCCACGAAGAGCCTGAGGGCAGCACACTCCTCCAGGGTCCTCTCCAATCTGTAGTGAAAGGTCAAGTTCTGTGGACTCACTTCCCATTGCTTCCTGATGCCTCGGCCATGCATCAGTAGACCAGGGGTGGGCAGCGATGCTGACCACAGAGCCCTGGAGTGACAGGCAAAGGGATGGGAAGGAGGGGCATGGTCCGTCTCATGGGCACAGAGCTGACCTGGCATTTTGGAATTTCTCTTCTGACCCTGGTAACTCTGCTGAGGGTCTTTTTGCAGAATGACAGGGTTGTTGAGAAGCCAGGCTGCTTCCTCCTGAAAGGTGCCACTGCAGACTTGATTTCCTAGAAATTCTGGGAACTTTTTTGTTTTCTCATCAAACTTTGCTTTGGGGTTTAGCTGGATACTATGGGAATCTGAAAGATTTAAAAGAAAACAAGGGGTCAGAGAGATGCATCAATGAAAGAGGCAGGAGAGATTCAAGACTTAGAGAGAGACACAACCCACCATTCCTGGCTCTGAAAGTGAGGGAGCGGGGCCATGAGCCAAGGACTGCAGCAGCCTCTGAGCACTGAGCACCAAGGAAATGGAAATCACAGGCCTACAACTGCAAGTGACAGAATTCCGCCAGCAACCCGAATGAACAAGGAAACAGATGGTCCCTAGAGCATTCAGAAAGGAATGCAGCCTGTGCCACCTTGATTTTAGTCCAGTGAGACCCATACTGGACTTCTGAGCTGAAAACTGTAACAAAATATGTTTGTGTTGTTTCAAGCCACAAGTTTGTGGCAATTTGTTAACAACAGCAATAGAAAACTAATAAGGGATTTTTTTGATTCAAAAATTCATCTAAACCACTAAAAGTCCAAGAACTAAGACAAATTTGGAAAACTAGACCTAGGTGGGTGTTGTGGGTTGAATTATGTCCCCCCAAAAGATACATTCAAGTCCTAATCCTGGTACCTGTAAAGGTGACCTTATTTGGAAATAGGGTCTTTCCAAGTATAACTAAGTTAAAGATCTCAGGATGAGATTCATCCTGGATTAGAATGTACCCTAAATCCAATGACTGGTTTTCTTTTCAGAGAAAAGAAAGAGGGACCAGCGACACACAGAGGGAAGGCCACGTGAAGACAGAGGTAGAGATTGGTATGATGGGGCCACAAGCCCGGGAAGCTGGCCGAGGCCTGGAACAGATGCTCCCCCAGCACCTGGGAGGGAGCATGTCCAGCCCACTTGATTTTGGACTTCTGGCCTCCAGAACTGTGACAGAAGAAATTTCTATTGTTTTAAATCAGCAAGTTTGTGGTAATCTGTTGCTATAGCCACAGAACATGAATGGAGTGGGGGAACATATGCTATAAAATTCCAAGTATATTATAAATGACGATGATGAATTGGCCCAAACATAGATAAACGATCAACAGAATGGACCAGAACATCTGGAAAACACGCACGCAGAATGAAAACCGGGCATAGGACAGATGGGGCCTTGTAAACCCGAGGAGAGGAACTGTACTCGATCACAAGGTGTCTCCCACATGCATGGTTGGATTTGGCTTTCAATGCTTTGTTGAGGAGAGTTACAGCCTTGTTCCTGGAAGGTTGGTCTGTAATTTGCCTTTCCCACGTAAGCCTGGTTGGGTTCTAGTATTCGGCTTACGTTAGCATTACACACTGAATGGGAGCGTTTCTTCCTTTTCCATACTCTGCAAAGTCTATTAAGTATTGGAATTATGTGTTCCTTTCCAGTCTGGTAGCAATTTCTGTAAAACTGTGCCACCATTTTTTCAGAGTGGGAATATTTTTAATTACTGATTTTATTACATTAGTGGTTATTGGAATATTCAGGAATGTTTCTTTCTCAGTCGGTTTAGTAAGTTATGCTTTTCTAGGTGTTCATGTATTTCATCTAGGTTTGCAAATTTGTTGGCATAAAGATATTTGTAATAGCCTCTCCCTATTTTTAATTTTTAGAAAATGTTTGCAGTGTTAGTATCTCTTATAAAGAGGGGAAACTGCAGGACCAGTTAGCATTCTCTCACAAGGCCTTTGGTACAAGAATATTCATTGAAATAGGTTCCTTTACTTGTGGAAAGTCAAATGTCCATAACCTGGAGAAGGGATTAATACATTGCATACATTAATACAACGGAATACAGCATGATACAGTAAAATGAATGAACTAAACCGCACGTCAGCGTGGATGAACTGGTAAACACGACGTTGAATGAGCAAAGCAAGTTCCAGGACTTTACGTGCAGCATGAATGCACTCCTGTGAACTGAGAAGGGAACACACAGGCACGTCTGCTAAAACATTAAAGCAGCCTGGACTGCAAAGAAGGCAAATTCATGGCGGTGGTTTCCTCTGGGGAGGGAAGGGCTGGGGACTGGGGTTAGAGAGTGGATTGTGGGAACCGCAGCTTTGTAATGACTTAGTTCTTAAAAGAAAACCCGAAGTATGAATGACTCAGTGTTGAGAGAGAGAGAAGGAAACTTAGCAGTAAATCATCATTTACAGGAACAGATGATCCCACAAAGGCCTGAAGTTTTCCATCGTGGAGAAATTTTATGTTTCCACAGAATTATTTTCCCCTGAAGACACCTACCTGCAGTCAGAACTGATCCATTGTTTTTAAAAAATGTCTTTCTGGCTAAAAAAATGCCCTTCTCTTGAGCTTGGTCAGAACCGAGCCACAGGCACTGCTCAGCACCCACACTGGTGCCTGGGCCTGCTGTCTTGAATTTCAGGCTTTTAGTGAGAGCTGCCGTGAAGGTGATAGCATCGCCCCAGAATCTCGCCACGTTCCAGGTCAATCCCGAGGGAAGACTGCCTCCCCACATCCAGGACATCTTTGCTCATTGCAAACAGTATCACAGGCTGGTTCCCAGAAGGTGTCCCTCTGTGAGCTGCCTCTTCACCCCTGTGCAGAGGCAGCCCTGGGCCAGGACAGCTGCGCCCCACACAGGCCCCTGGAGCAAACAGGCATCCAGCTTCCCTGCCACGGTAAGCCTGGCTTCTGACATAGCTAGAATGAGACCTGTGCTCCAAGTTCAACTTAAGTTGACAAACAATGTGCAGATTCTGCTCTCTGCCCAGCACTGAGGTTAACAGTAGGGTAGGTTACAGGATTTGCAGGGCCCAGGGCAAAATGAAAATGAGGGCCAGGCCTCTTGTTTAAAAAGCAGAAGAGGGCCGCATGAAGCTTTTCTTCTCTTCCACGGTCTCTCCCTTGACCTTTCACAGTGTTTTATATTTGCTATTTAACCTCATTTGAACTGAAGAGAAATTAGAATTTTAAATCATTAGCGTGATTTTTACCATTCATCTTTACATCATGCAATGCCAGTTTTAAATGCAAACTTAAGTGCATTTAAATTGTATGCAGAATCACCGAAGTTATACAGTTTGTTGTATTTTGTAGCTCCTTCTGGATGGAGAATGCCTCAAGCCAGACAGAAGAGGTAAATGCAAGCTGGATTCAGGAAGGTTGGAAGGAGAAGAAGAAGAGGGCCTCTCAGTTTTTCTGGGCATGGGGTACTCACAGTGAGTGGAGACCTTCTGGACACCTGGCCACCCTGTGCCCTGGGCCCCACGGCTGCTGGACACCCTCCTGCCAGCATGGTGGGCTCTGAGGAAGTCGAGCCAGCGTCTCCCCTTCCCGCAGCTGTCACTCTGACCTGTGGCACACAGGTGAGCCCCAAGCCTCAGAGTCTGCCTGTCCCCTGCCACCAGACGCCCCAGGGTGTGCACATCTGACCTGACCCTCTGGTGTCCACACCCAGCCTCCCCTGGCCTAACAGGACCTGGTTGCTGCAAGAGGCAGAGAGGGGCAAGCGTTGTGGTCTGGGAGGGGAGGCAGGGCAGGGCCCGTGGCTCCAGGGATAAGGGAAAAGAGCCACCAAAACATCGTCCTAGGGAGGCAGGACCAATGGGCACCTCTTGCACATGCTCATCGCCCCATCAAACTTCACTTATAAAGCACAAGTTCAAAGATAAAACTATTAAGAATCACAAGGTGGTGTCAGTAGAACATTAAGCCAAGCGCAGGGCCCTGCTAAGCCTGCTAAGCCTGAGGCCCTGAGACTGCACATGTCACATGCCCAGGGAGCCACCCTCACTATGGAATGGAGAGAGAGAAGGGACCCCACGCCCCCAATACCTCAGTCTAACAGAGTAGGTAAGAATGCAACCTGACCATTGTAAAACAGTAGCAAGACAGGTGCAGTGGAAGTGGGTGTGGGCACTATGTGAGCCCAACAGGGGTCAGATTTGGATGGGGCGGTGAAGACCTTCTAGAGAGAGGCTCCTGAGTCTTGAAGGATGAGTAGGAATCAGCTAGAGGGAGGCTGGGCAAGCATTCTAGGAGTGGGAACAGAATGTGCAAAGACAGGAAGTTCAGGTGAACACAGTCATGAGCCATAGTGCTCACAGGGATCATTTTGAAGACAAACTTGACCAGTACTGGCTGCTTTGATGGCTGCTTCAGGGACTCTGTCGCCTGTGCAAGTATCAACTAGCAATGTCTGCCACAGGAACAGGAGTAGGAAGTAGTGGTGAGAGCACTTCCTGAACCTGATTCTAGCGCCAGAGCAGGGGGCCCGAGGAATAGTGGGTGTGAGAATGCAGGTAAGCCAGTTTTGGATCATGATGGACTGTGGGTTGATGTTCTGCCTAGCCCTTCCAAATCCACATGGTTGGGTCCTGGGCACCTACCTTATGTTTTCCAGCCCATTGCTGGGACTGAACTGTGCCCTGTGAACCCAACTGATTCCTGGAGGCTGGTATTTATCCTGTACTTCCTAAACACAGAGCCTTGGCCAAAGGGCTCATTTTCCTCCTGCCTTAGGTTCCTCATCTATATCATACCTACCTGACTTGAGCCTAAATGGGGTCCTCTGCCCCAGCATTGCTTCTAGCCTGCTGGCCCAAAACTCATACTGGGACAAGGCAACCTGCCCAAGGCAATGTTCTGCAGGACCCAAGCTCATGTACTGGTTGATTTCTCAGCCTAGGGTCTCCTGCTCTTCCTCTTTCCTCCTACCACGAGTTCCCACATGCCATGGTATTTGGCCTCTGCAAGATGCAGGCCCATGTAAAACCCAGCAAAAGTGCCTAAAGGGCACACACTTCCTCCCAATATCACTTTCAAAGACCAAGAAGATGTCAGGCTAGACAAGGTACCTCCTTCCTCAGCACCCCAGTGAATCAACAAAACTTGATGCTTAGTGGTCTCTCCAACAGGTGAGAGCAGATCATAACCCAGATAATGCCATCCATGTGTAATGACCAAACTTAGATAGCACTTAGGCTGCACCTGCCCTGGACTTTGGGCTTTAATACAGGAACTTAGCCACCTTCCCCAGAGCCAGATTGGTTCTATTCTTAGACAGGGAAGTGGGGCTCAGAGAAGCAGAGCAGAGTGCTCAGGGTCACACAGCATGGAAGAGGTATACCAAGATGGTTGTCCTCCCCTCTCTGTGCCTCAGCCACTCAGTTATGATGCCTCTTGGAAGCCTTTCTTCCCTTTCTAAGGGAGAAAGCAAACATCCTCTTTTCAAAGTGGGGAAGTGTTGTCTCTTACAGAAAGTCATGCTTTCGTTGGATAAGGGTGATCATAAGCTAATGGGTACTGAGCGCCAACTCTGAGCACATACTCCATATCTGCACCATCTCATTGGAACCTCACAACAATTCTGTGAGATTGTTTCCAGTATCAACCAATTTTCCAGATGGGGAAACTGAAGCTTGAAGAGCTTAAATAACTGCCCTTGCCTACCTCACTAGGAAATGCTGCTTGTGACTTGTAGGACCTTACGGCATTAACCACAAGATGAGCTCTTGGGATGGGTCCTTGAGAAGAAGACATTAATTAGCTAGACATCAGAATCTGCCCCCAGTAGCCCAGCACAGAAGTGCTGATTATACCTGGGTGACAAAGTTACCCTTAGAGATAAGGCTGAGACCCTGGCAGCATTTAATATCTTAATCCTCCCTCCCTGGAGAGTTCCCCAGCATTTGAAACTTGTGGCACTTTGAATGCAATAAACAGTATTTTCCAAACACCAAACAGTTACAGAAGCTTAAGAGCCTTGAGTTATGTAGGATTAATACATTAATGTCTCCAGGAGGAAAAAGCACCAAGAAACTGTTTCCAAATTTTTGTGACCCCCTTCCCTATTCCCTAAAAGCATCTCAGGGAATAAACACTACATGGAACAAGATCATTTCCAGTGATGAAAGAAAAGAACATTTACCCAAGAATTCTATAACCAGTAGAAAATATCCTTCAGGAATTATGATAAATAAAGACATTCTCTCGTGAAGAAAAATTTGGAAGTTTATAGCCAGTGCATTTGCTTTGAAAAATTCCTAAAAAAAGATCTTCAGACAAGGGATATGATACCCAAAAGAACCTTGGAACATAAGGATAAGAGGAAGAGTAACATAGATTGCAAATACATGGATGACTATAACAAGCTATTCTTATCCTGTTGAATTCATTAAAACATGTTTGGTCAATGGGGAAAAGCGGGGTTTTGAATGTATGTAGATGTAATATATAAGACAACTATGACATAAAGAGTGGTGAGCAAAGGGATCAATATGGTGGTAAAATTTCTATATTCTACTTGAAGTGGTAAAATACTGAGTCTAAATAGATTGAAAAGTTAGATATGCAGATTATTATCCTTATAGCAACTGCTTAAAAAACATAAAAATAAATACAATCACAATAGATAAGTTAGCATGTAAAGCTAAAGAATGCTAAAATCACCCAAAAGAAAGCAGGAAAGAAGAAATAAAGGAAATAAAAATAGATATAATATCTCTCGACCATATTAGCATCTAAAAAAATAGATATAATAAATAGAAAACAAATAATGGTAGAACTAAATACAAACATATCAATAATTATATTAAATGTGAATAGTATAAACACACCACTTAAAGCACAGAGATTGTCAGAATGGATTTTTTTAAACAGCCCAACTATCTGCTGTTCACAAGAAACTCTCTTCAAGTATATGACATAGAAAGCTTAAAAGTAAGATATGGCAAAAGAAATACCATATAAAGAGAAACTGGAGTGGCCATATTAATATATGACAAAGTAGACTTCAGAGTGACAAAATTACCAAGATAAAGAGAGATATTACATAATGGCAAAAGGGTCAATTCATCAATACATAACAATCCTAAATGTATGTACCATTAACAACAGAACTTCAAAATACAGAAGCAAGATATAATAAAACTGAAAGGAGAAATTGACAAATCCAGGATTATAGTTTGAGAATTCAGCATTCCTTACTTAGTAATAGATAGATCTAATAGACAGAAAATCAGCAAGGATATAGAGAAACTGAACAATATCATCAACAAATTGGCACAAATTGACATTTACTGAACAATCCTCCCCACAACAGTAAAATGCACATTCTTTTAAGTGTGCACGGAACATTCATCAAGATAAACTTTATCTCAGGTCATAAAGCACACCTCAAAAAATTTAAAAGATTTGAAATAACACAAAGTATGTTTTCAGATCATGATGAAATTAAACTAGAAATCAAAAACAGAAAAATAAAAGGAAAATCTCCAAACAGTTGAAAATTAAACAATGCACTCTAAATAATTTTAGGGTGAATGAAGAAATCTCAGTGGAAATTGGAAAACACTTTGAAATGAAAGACAATAAAAATATGTCTCAAAATTTATTGGCTGTAGGTTAAGCAGTGCTTATGTGAAAATTTATAGCACTAAGTGTTTGTATCTGGAAAGAAGAAATGTCTGAATCGACAATCTAAGCTCCTGCCTTGAAAAACTAAAGAAAAACAAAATAATTCTAAGACAAATACAAGGAAGGAAATAATAGCTACCAATAAAATTCAATGAAATCGAAAACAGAAAAACATGAGAGAAAACCAATAAAACCAATAGCTGGTGCTTTGAATAGATTAATAAAATTGGTAAACTTATATCAAGATTAACAAGGGGAGGGGGAAATACCAATCACCCATGTTGGGAATAAAAGAGGGAACGTCACTATAGACCCCATAGACCTTAAAAGGAGAGTTGGATAAACATTATCTTGCAGACCGACAGCAATAGAGAACCTGAAAGGACTGGCCTAATGGAATCCTGTCCACCCTGCAAAGTCAGGGCAAATGCTTTCTCCCCTCTGAAGCTTGATTTCTAACCAACAAACAACAATTCCTTCCCCTAAATTCCCACAAACGTATATTGTCTCTCTACTGGCACTGCTGTTAGCAGACCAGTCTTCTGCTCCCGACTTGGCTGTAAATTCTGTGAAGTGAGGGATTCAACTTCTGGACTCTTGAATCTCTGGCAGAACCTTAACCCCTGATGCCCCACTGTTTAAAGCAACGTTTCTCAGAGTTTGGGCATCAGAAGTGATTTTAGGCGAGTAGAAGTAGGCGGCAAGTAAGTAACATCAAATCATGTTTCATTTATCCTTCCGATTAAATTAAGGATGAAAACCTCAGGTTAGTGAGAGTTTTTAGCACCTAATGCTTGTCAATCACCCTTTTTTTGTTTTATCAGTAAGCCTGAGACTCAGCCTTTGGAGACAATATAACTAGCAGGAATTAGACCATTATTTTCCTCATATATATTTTTCTCACTTCTGTTTGTGAAAGTGATCCAACTTTTTTCCCCGATTGGCAGTATACTGTTTCTTTTAAAGTAAAGTAAAAAACAGAGAGCCATTTAAAGAAAACCATCAAATTTCAGTACAAATAGTACTTGGGTATGGCAAAAATTATTAAGGTTGAAGAAAAGGTGGCATAAGAAAATGATAGAAGTTTGGGGGAAATTTAATTAAGGAATGCTATCAATACATCAGTTTTACTATTACAGGTATGTCAGGTCAATTAAAAATAATATCTAATTTAAGTACAGCTTTTTTTCTTTCTTCTCCTATTAAGTTGAATTAAAAATCAAACTTACTCGCAAATGTTTAGGGTTTTGCCAAAAGACGCTGGAGCCACAGTACAGATAATAAGTGCTTTGGGGTGTTCTGCCAAGGAATTGTGGAAAATTCTGGGGAATCTATATTGATTTTCTATCTCAATAATTTATGAAACCACTTGGCAAGAAATGGGCTTGGGAAGAGAAATGTTAAGAAGTCTTATAAGTTATCATATAAAACTTCAATTTTGTACAAAATAAATTCTATAACAAAGGCGGTTAATGCCTATCTTTTAAATTAGCTCTTTTATAGCTTTGTAGTATATTTTGGAGTCAGGTAGTATGATGCCTCCAGCTTTGCTCTTTTTGCTCAGGATTGCCTTGGTTATTCCGGGTCTTTTGTGGTCCCATATAAATTTTAGGACTGTCTTTTCTATTTGTGTGAAGAATGTCTTTGGTATTTTGATAGGGATTGCATTGAATCTGTAAGTTGCTTTGGGTAGTAATCCATTAGCATAGAATATCTTTCAAGTTTTTTGTGTCCTCTTCAGTTTCTTTTCTTTTCTTTTTTTTTTTTTTTTTGAGACAGAGTCTCACTCTATTGCCTGGGCTAGAGTGCCATGGTGTCAGCCCAGCTCACAGCAACCTCAAACTCCTGGACTCAGGTGATCCTCCTGCCTCAGCCTCCCGAGTAGCTGGGACTACAGGCATGCGCCACCATGCCTGGCTAATTTTTTCTATATATTTTTAGTTGGCCAATTAATTTCTTTCTATTTGTAGTAGAGACGGGGTTTCGCTCTTGCTCAGGCTGGTGTCAAACTCCTGACCTTGAGCGACCCACCCACCTCAGCCTCCCAGAGTGCTAGGATTACAGGCATGAGCCACCACGTCCCGCCTCCTCTTCAATTTCTTTCATTAATGTTTTATAGTTTTCCTTGTATAGATTTTTAACTTCTTTGATTAAATTGATTCCTAAATATTTTATATTTTTTATAGCCATTGTAAACAGGATTGCTTTCTTGATTTCTTTTTCAGATTGTTCACTGTTGGTGTATATAGATGTCACTGATTTTTGTATGTTGATCTGTATCCTGCAACTATTGAATTTGTTTATCAATTCTAACAGTTTTTTGATAGAGTCTTTAGGTTTTTCTAAGTATAAGATTACGTTGTCTGTGAACAAGGCTAATTTGACTTCTTCCTTTCCGATTTGGATGCCCTTTCTTTCTTTCTCGTGCATAATTGCTCTGGCCAAGACATCCAGTATTATGTTGAATAAAAGTGGTAAAAATGGGCACCCTTGTCTTGTTCCAGATCTTAGAGGCTTTCAGTTCTTCCCCCTTCAGTATGATGTTAGCTGTGTGCTTCTCATATACGGCTTTTATTATTTCAAAGTATATATGTTCCATCTATAGCCAGTTTGTTGAGGATTTTTATCGTAAAGAATTTTAAAGAATGCTTTAGAGAATTTTATCGAATGCTTTTTCAGCATCTACTGAAATAATCCTACAGCTTTTGCTCTTGATTCTATTAATATGATGTATCATGTTTATTGTTTATTGATTTATGTATGTTGAATCATCCTTGCATCCCTGGGATGAATCCCACTTGATCATGGGAATGATCTTTTTAATGTGCTGTCGAATTCAGTTTGCTAGCATTTTGTTCAAGATTTTTGCATCTATGTCCATCAGCGATATTGGCCTGTTTTTGTTGTTTCCTTATCTGGTTTTGGTGTCAAGGTAATGCCGGCCTCATAGAATGAGTTTGGAAATATTCCCTCTGCTTCAGTTTTTTTTAAAGAGTTTGAGTAGAATTAGTATTAGTTCTTTAAATGCTTTGTAGAATTCAGCCGTGAGAGAAATCATCCGGTCCTGGGCTTTCCTTTGATGAGAGACTTTTTATTATGGCTTCAATCTCATTATTTGTTATTTTTTTGTTGAAGTTTCCTATTTCTTCATGGTTCAGTCTTGGTAGGCTGTATGTGTCCAGGAATTAATCTAACTCTTCTAGGGTTTTCCAATTTGCTGGTGTATAGTTATTCATAATACTATCTAAAGATTCTTTGTTTTCTGTGGCCTCGGTTGTTATGTCTCCTTTTTCATTTGTGATTTTATTTATTTGGGTCTTCTCTCTTTTTTTCTTAGTCTAGCTAAAGGTTTCTTATTTTGTTTACCTTTTTAAAACCAACTTTTGATTTTGTTGATCTGTATTTTTTTTAGTCTCAATTTCATTTATTTTTGCTCTGGTCTTTATTATTTCTTTCCTTCTACTAGTTTTGGGCTTAGTTTGTTCTTGCTTTTCTAGTTTCTTGAAGTGTATCATTAGGTGGTTTATTTGCAGTCTCTCTACTTTTTTGATAGAGGTTTTTATTGCTATCAACTTCTCTCTTAGTACTGCTTTCGCTGTATCCCATAGATATTGGTGTGTTGTATGTTCATTTTCATTAGTTTCAAGAAATTTTTAAATTTTCTTCTTAATTTCTTCATTGACCCAATGGTCATTCAGGGGCTTGTTATTTAATATCCATGTGTTTATGTAGTTTCTGAGGTTCCCCCTTGTTATTGATTTCTAGTTTTATTCTATGTGGTCAGAAAAGATACTTTTCAATTAGTTGAGACTTGTTTTGTGGCCTAAGATATGGTCTATTCTGAAGAATGTTCCACCCACTGATGAAAAGAATGTGCATTCTGCAGCAGTTGAGTGAAATGTTCTGTAAGTGTCAGTTGGGCCTATTTGGTTTAGTGTGGAGTTTAACTCCCATGTTTTGTTGTCAATTTTCTGTCTGCATGATCTGTCCATTACTGAGAAGAAGGTGCCTAAGTTTCCTCCTATTATTGTATTGCAGTCTATCTCTCTCTTTATATTATTAATGTCTGTTTTATATACTTGGGTATAGCAGCATTGGGTGCATAGATATTTATAACTGTTATATCCTCTTGCTGAAGTGACCCCTTTATCATCACATAGTGACCTTCTTTATCTCTTTTTCACAGTCTTTGACTTGTAGTCTATTTTATCTGATATTAGTATACCTACTCCTATTCTTTTTTGGTTTCTGCTTGTGTGGAATATCTTTTTCCATCCTTTTACTTTCAGTGTATGTGTCTTTGTAAATGAGGTGGGTTTCTTGTAGGCAGCATATAGTTGGGTCTTATTTCTTTATCCATTCAGCCAGTCTGTGTCTTTTAATTGGAGAATTGAGTCTATTTACATTCAATGTTATTAATGATAAGTAAGAACTTACTGCCGCCATTTTTTTGCTGGCTTTCTTGTTGCTTTGTAAATATTCTCTTTTCTTCTTCTTTTCTTACTGTCTTCCTTTGTGGTTAAGTGAATTTCTCTGGTAGTATGTTTTAATTCATTGCTTTTTATTTTTAGTGTATCTAGTATAGGTTTTTGCATTGTGGTTACTATGAGGCTTACAAAAAACATCGTATAGATATAGCAAGTTATTTTAAAGAGATGACAACTTATCCTAGATCACATGAAAAGAATAGAAACAAAGACAAAAAAATTTTTAAACTCTACACTTTAACTCCAACCCCACTATTTTGATTTTTTGTTGTCTCAATTTACATATTTTTGTATTACCTATGTCTTATCAGGTTGGTGTAGCTATTATTGTTTCTAACAGATTTGTCTTTTAGACTTTATACTAGAGTTTTAAATAGATTGCACACCACAGTTATAGTATTAGAGTATATAGTATTAGAGTATTCTGAGGTTGTCTGTGTACTTAATTTTATCAGTAGGTTTTATACCTTCAGATGTTTTCTTTTGGCACATTAGTGTTATCTTCTTTCAGATTGAAGAACTACCTTTAGCGTTTCTTGTAACATATGTCTGGTGGTGGTGAATTCTCTCAGGAAAGAATTTATCTTTCCTTCATATTTGAAAGATAGCTTACGGGAAACAGTATTCTCGAATGGTAAGTTTTTCCCCAGCACTTTGAAAATGTCGTCTCACTCTCTTCAGGTCTATATGGTTTCCACTGAGAAGTCTGTTGCCAGACAAATTGGAGCACCTTTTTATGCTATTTGCTTCTTTTCTCTTTCTGATTTTAGGATCCTCTTGTTGTCCTTGACCTTTGAGAGTTTGATTATTACATGCCTTGAGGTAGTCTCATTTGGGTCAAATCTGCTTGATGTTCTCCACCCTTCCTGTACCTGGATATTTATATCTTCCTCAAGTTTTGGAAAGTTTTCTGTTATTATTTCTTTGAATAAGCTTTCTACTCCTTGTTCTTGCTCAACTCCCTCTTGAACACCAATAACTCTTAGGGGTGGTTTTCTGAGGTAATTTTCTATATCTTTGTTCCTTTTCATTCTATTTTTCTTTTTTCTCCTCTGTGGATTTTCAAATAACTTGTCTTTGAGCTCACTGATTCTTACCTCTGCTTTATTCATTCTGCTGTTGAGAGCCACTAGTGAATTCTTCAGTTTAAGCAAATGCGTTTCTCAGCTCCAAGATGTCTATTTGTTTTTTTGGCTATTTCAATCTCTGATAAATTTCTCTGATAAGTTTCTGAATTGCTTTCCTGTGTTAAACTGGAAATCACTGAATTTCCTTAAAAGTATTATTTTGAATTCTTGATCAGAGTGCTCACATATTGCAATCTCATTAGAGTCAGTTATGGTTCCTTACTTTTTCCATTTGGGGAGGTCATGGTTCCCTGTTTGCTGCTGTTTTTTGTGGATGTACATCTATGTCTTTGCATTGAAGAATTAATTATTTATTCCAGTCTTCTCTGTCTGGCTTGTTTGGGTTTTTATTGGATATGTTTACTTAGAGACTCTTTGAAATTTTTAAATGTCTTTCCTTTTTTCCCCCGCTAGGTGGCTGCCTCCTTTTTGGCACTAGATGGCACCTTGAGGTCCAGGTTTGCCTCAGTTCAAGTAAAGGATCAGAATGCTGCCTGTCCTAAAGGGGAGAGGTCCCAAAGGGGATATCCCAGCAGTGTGGAAAGGCTGGCTAGGTGTTCCTCCCCAGGGCACCTGTGGAATGTAGCTCCTACAGCATGGTGCTGCTGAACAGCCACTTTGATTTGTCGTCTTTTTTTGGTCAAGTTACAGAGCACAGTTTCCAGGGCTGGGGAAGCTAGGAATTTGTCTCCCTTCAAGGACTCCCAATGCTCCCCATGGATTGAGCCAGTGACAGGTCTCCTACCAGGGAACCCAAGATAGTGGGGAAGGTGGTTGTCCACCTTGATGTCACTTTTTCCGGTGCAGAAACTGTGAGCTGGGGAAATTTTTCCAAGCTCTTGGCACAGAGCAGATTGGAAGGAGGGGCATCTTGGATATGGAAGTCTAATTGTCTTACTGTCTGCTTGGAATTTTTTCACTTCTCTGTGGCCCCAGGAACTATCTCATCCTGATATTTGGCTTCTGGGATCTTGCTGGTGATAACCTCTGTGCTGTCTATTTGTTTTTGGTTTTCTGAGGTGGAGAGTGAAGCCAGTTTGCTTCTATGTTGCTATTTTTGAAATGGAAGTCATCTAAATTAGCCAGTTTTAAAAATCACTTCTCTGTCGGATCTCTCTCAGATCAAAAACCTAACTAAAAAATTTAAAAATGTAAAGTAAAGGCATTACTAGGTCAGATACATGTATAAGAAGCTGCACATGCTGAAAAATCATAAAAGCTTTCCACAATAAATGGAAGAAATTAAGACTTTTATTGAGCCTCCCTGAAAATTACAATTTTCAATCCAATGAAAAATTTAAGTCTTAGAAGGTTAAGTGGAAATGAAACAGACTTAGCCAGTTGTTTACACCAAGTTTCTTTTTCTTTTTTTTTTTTTTTTTTTTTGAGACAGAGTCTCACTCTGTTGCCCGGGCTAGAGTGAGTGCTGTGGCGTCAGCCTAGCTCACAGCAACCTCAAACTCCTGGGCTCAAGCAATCCTTCTGCCTCAGCCTCCCAAGTAGCTGGGA
>CAUYRT010067994.1:0-24022 GCA_963574885.1 Lepilemur ruficaudatus | reverse complement strand
ATACCACAGGCATTCAACAGATGTCTATTGGATTTAATTTATAAATCAGCCTATATTTCCTGATTTTGTTTCTCATATTATCATCATATAAAGATATTTACTGTATTAAAAATTTCATTTTTAAGGGAATAATTAAATGATTTTTAGTAAATTCACCAAGTTGTACAGCTATTCACATAAATCAGTTTTAGAAGCTTTCCTTCCCCCTATTAAGTCCCCTAATTCCCATCCCCAACTACATTTCAAGCATGCCCCTTCCCGTCACAATGCTCTCCACATCCCTCAACTGTGGGTCTACTCTCCCAGCCCCCAAATCCCTGGTGGACACCACCACCATTTGAGCACCATAGTGTTAATCAGTCAGTACCAATTTGATGGCAATAAAATTTCATTTTAAATTCATAGGCTGTATGAGAAAAGGAATAGTTAATTTATTCTTCTTTTCCTAATTTCTTGAAATGAATACTTACCTTATTAATTGTTAATCTTTATTTTTAGTATGTACATTTAATGCTATGCATTTTTCTCTGTTTTATCAGCATGTAATATTTTGATATATTGTATTTCATTTTATCATTAAGTTTAAAAATATCTCACATATCTTATTTGACCCATAAATTAATCACAAGGATATTTCTTAATTTTGAGACTTAATGGGGGATTTTTTTTTAGTTATCTTTTCATTATTGATTTTTATCATGATTGCAAATGTCTCTGTAGCAAAAGTGGTATTTTCTGAGAATAAGCCCACTTCTCTGAATTCCCATCTCCCCCAAGATCTTGATCCCTTAATTTTTAATATATATATCTAGCTAATTTAAAGAATATTTTAAAATATTTTGTTCAACTTTTAAAATTATCTTCAAGAGGAGTATTAATGTGAATTACCTAGTCCTCCTTTATAGGAAGCAGAAGTTATGAACAGTAGTTGTTATGTTCACAGCTATAGCTCTAGTTACTACTATTGTAAAGAGGAAATGTAAAGTATAAAGAGAACCTTATTCTCTATTGTAATGTTTATATTTAGCTTATTATTTACAGGAAAATGTTAGGTCCAGGAGAGCTCCCTGTCTTCCTATCCTTCCTGTCCTCCCCACACCACCACCAGCCCATTTTTGAATTCCTTCCCCTACTGTCTTCCCAATTTCTCAACATGTGATAGTTCATTAAGAAATAAACTGAATGTCATTAATGTGCAGAGCACTCAATAGGTGTTATATAAAATAGAAACTCAAATGTTATAGTCCTTGAGGTTTAAGATCTACATGACAATTCAAAATATTCTTACAAACTATATTTAAAGATAAGAATAGCATCATGAGCACTAAATGGCCATATAACAGTTCAAAACAACTTTGAGTGCCAAAGAAAAGAGTAGAATTGATTGTAATTATTGGGTTGTATTTGATGGAAGATTGATAATTAAGGATAAGAGGGATAGTTATTTAAATAAATTGTTTATATCAATCAGAATAGGAAGATTGCCAGGAAAAAAATACAATAACTATTAACTCTAATTTATAGTGAATAGACTGGAGTTAGAACTGCCTGTTTAATGTTAAATATCCACTGAAAGGCCAAAACAAAACAACATTTAGCTGTGACTATACCTAAATAGACTGTGTCCCTGCAAGCAATCATATTGTAAATTGAATTATGCACAAGTAGACGAACTGATTCACACAGAACATATTGTTGATCAACCAATGAGTATTATGGTCCTATATATGTATAAAACAATATTTCAACCCCACAGTCTAATGATTACAAAATAGTTCTGTTCATTTTCATATGCACTGTGTATGTATATGTTTATATTTCAAAAAATTAATAATTTTTATGCCAGGTACCATGAGATAAGCCTGCTCTTATTGAAAGGGAATTACTGACCATATTTTGGAGCCTCAGTAACCTTTTATGGTACCCTCCAACAATCTGACAACAGTGCTTTAGAGTGTCAGGAGAACATTTCTCTCTCAAAAGTTTCATTTTTAAAAATCATTTTCCCTTGTGTTTCTTACAAAAAAGGCTGAAGGAACATGAATATTCTTATGCCCTGTTCATTAAGTGGAAGTCTACTTTCAAACTATATGCTACCTCTGCTCCAAGGAAATATAATCTTTATTCTATTCCAACATATTTCTAAAGCAGAAGTAACAAAACAAAGTTCTCTACAACTTTCTAGCCCATTTGACGTGTTTAAATATTTTTTATCATTATTTTCAATACCTAGATTTCTGTTAATTTCCTTCTATTTTAACCTCAGGGCTATAGAAAAGCTAGCTATTGTCCCTTACAATCTAGCTAGTTTATTAATAGTTGTATGTAACATGACCATACAATTTTCAGGAAAAACTTTTTCTTACCCACTTTTCCTCCTTGAAAATACGAAGATACTAGATCTAGTTAAGGGCTAATTTTTTTGTATTGTTTCTAATTTCAAACTTTCCATTTTCTGCTATTTTGTAAAAAGTATCTTATGAAGTTAGTTTTGAAATAAAGTGCATTTAGCTTAGTTTAATGGCCAAAAAGAAAGGAGTATGGGGACCAAAATAGCCTTTAGAAGTTTTGTTCTTCAGTATTCATTCGGTTTGGAGGCTCTCTGAAAGTTTTGACAGCAAGCTATTCTTCAGGGATGACAGCAGACATTAGCCATACAGAAGTTATGGTGGAGTATTTTATTAGACATACTTTCTAAAGAATAACATTTAAATTTGGTGTAATTTTCCTGAAAGCAAATAGAAATACAGGTTGCATATATTACAAATGGCCTTAAAAGCAGCCATTTGCTTATTTTGAAACTCTTTTGACAATTCTGTAAATCTAAAGATTTCATATACTTCATTTTATTGTTTACCTTGGCCTTGTCATAATTCAACAATCCTCATAAATTGTTCTTTAATAGAAGTTGCATTTTATAATACAATCTCAGTGACCTATGCCCAAACTACGCAACAGGGGCTTGTTTTATTAGGATTATTTGGAGGCATGTTTACATTCTAGAATGAAGTAGGATATTGAATATATGACTATCACTCCTCTACCCCAAGTAAATTGGGCTAAGAACTTTAGAAAATGAAAAATCTTTTCTTTTTTTTCACAAAACATAAGCATAACAGCAAAAGATTTATGAAAACTACACAAAATAGACCTCTTCAATCAAAATTTCATGAAATGTTAATCTTTTTAAAAAGTTCCACAAGTGATTGTAATTAGGCTGTTTTGGGAACCACAACCATAGATGGAAGTGGAATACTTAATTTTCCCTGAAAAGAGGTACTAGCCTTTGCCTTATGACTCACAGTTGTTCAAGATTTAGAAGCACAGTAGGTTCCCCTAGACTGAACAGAACTCATAGAACTGGAACCAATTTTATGTGAGCATTTTGACCCTGAGAGTTGGATTGAGTTACTTTTTAAAGCAATTACATTCTGATGGTTATTCACGATTACATATTATTACAGCAATGAAAACATATTATTCAAGTTAATTAAACTTAATGTTTATTGAACCTAGATTGTGTTTAAATTTTATAGCTCTTTTAAAAAGTAATTTTTAAGGACTGGATTTTTATTGCATACTTTCATTTATAAAATGGACATTCTTTGGTAGGATGTGGTGGCTCACTCCTATAATCCCAGAACTTTGGGAGGCTAAGGTGGGAGGATCTCTTGAGGCCAGGATTTCAAGACCAGCTTAGGCAATATAGGGAGACTTCCTCTCTACAAAAAGAAAAAAGAAAAAGAAAAGAAAAGAAATTACTCAGCTACTCAGAACCACAGTGGGGATGGAGGTTGAGGCAGGAGGATGGCTTGAGCCCAGGAGTTCAGGGCTGCAGTGAGCTATGGTTTTGCCACTGCGCTCCCGCTTGGGTGACAAAGCAAGACCCTGTCTCAAAAAAAAAAAAAAAAAAAAAAGACATTCTTGGCTAAAAGCATATAGTTTATAGTAAACATTTTCTTACATAACTTGAGAAATAAAAAGGTAATATGAAATGAGGGAGGGTAATATAAATACATCTTTGAGCAATCTTTCACTGACAGATTTCACCATCTATGTGAAGCAAGTGGAAAAGGTTCTGTTTATTGTGTCTCTTTTAGTCTTTTAGTTCTACCACAAAAGTCCTCATCACATACTCTGTAAAATTTTCTTTCATACAATGGTACAAAGAAAAGGAAATATACTTTGAGATTAGGGCAAGGTTATCCTATCATAAACATAAAAAAATAATGTCTTTAAGCACAAATGCATGAGGAAGACTTTAATTAAAATTCATGGTCTTCAGAAAGGTACCAATAATCATCAGGTGAAAACAACGTTAAAAGTTTCAGAAAGCTCGTTAAGTGCAGGCTGGTTGCCACTGAAATATTGGTTACTGCCATTGGTGCAGTCATGCAAGAGAAAACAGATGACTGACTTGCTTGTCATCTCAGGCCCTTGCTTCCTGGTTACAAATAAAACCATGCACTTAGCAGAGGAGTGGAATCAGTGACAGCTAATGTTGGGATGAGTAAAGTGACTCTGATTGCACAGGTGTTTATGCAAGTTAACATTCTAAGTGCTAAACCACCGAGAAAGGAATTTTCATGTTAGTTCAAATAAGTGAACTAACATATGTTGAAAGTATTTTACATGATAATATCATGAATTCCTGTGAGGTAAATGGTATTATGCCTATTTTACAGAGGTGAGCTAAGTAACTCTGCATAAAATAGTTAGTGGTAGAGTCAGGGTTAAAATGTAGGAGTTGCCAGCTGCAGCATCCTCACTTTTCCCCTGGTGCATTCAAGGAAGGAAGAGAATGAATTCAATGGATCCAAAATGTCATGTGTCTCTGAATGACTATCTCTTCTCTGTGGCCTTACCTCTGAAATGATGGTATTAGAATATTTTAATCAGTCTGAACTGTGCAAACAGTATATAGGTATTGCTGAAGGACATTTAAAAAATGGAGGCTCCAGTAGGAATATAACAAAAGTCAAATATGAGATAGACCCTAAGGCTCTCTAGAACATCAAATGACAGGTAGCACATTGAGAATCAAAACTGACAAGGAAGGTTTTTGTTAATGTGTGATATCTTGGCATAGATACTACCAATGACAGCGGGATATCACACTCTCTTTTCTTTCAGGGGGGAAAAAACCCCTAAATTTATCTGTAGCACACTGAAAAAGATCATTCTGCTTTTTGTCCGAAAGGCAACAACGCATAGTTAGTACAATTTGACAGAACTCTACCCTGTGCTAATTACTAGAATAGGTGACCTTTTTAGATTAACAGTCAAAACCTATTGACCATGTATGGGGAAAGGAAATCAAGTAGCTCTTTCTGATGAGCTTCTGTTTTCTCCCAAAAGACTTGGCATTAGAAAGTATATGACAAGGCCATTCTATAATCATTCTCTAATATATTTGTAAACTCTGGTGAAAAGCTAATGTCTAGATTCCTGGGGCTAATTTTTACAGTTGATAAGATAAAATAGTATGTTATTTACCAAAAGTTCTAGGTAATTAATAATTTTAAGACTTCACAAATGACATAATTATCCATTATTCTGTCACAGATTCTACATGCACTCTCTCATTTAGATGGTAAATTGACTGTAACTCAGTTATGTTGTGGTGAACTAAATATGTTTCATGTGCTGTTTACACGAAATTAACTGTGAAGCTCTTAACATGTAGAATATTTTCTTTTCTCTGAATGTTCTATTCTATTTTCTTATGTATTTCTTTCATGTGAAAGTTCATAATTTTTCTCTTTTTTCTACTCAAATCCTTTCCCTGCATTTGAAGTCTTGTACTTTATGCTATAGCACATTATGCAAAGGATATAGATTCAAGCTTCAGGTAAAGAAAATAAAATCTAGCATGTATTTACTACTTATAATGTACTCTTCTAAGTACTTTGTATGTGTATTTCCTTTTAATTCTTGCAGCTGACTTGTGATATAGGGACATTTTTTTTAATCCCCTTTTGCATAGGAGAGAAGTAAGTCACAGAAAAGTTAACTAACTTACTCAGTGTAAAGATTCAAATACTGAACTCTGATGCTTCTGACCAGCCACTCCCTAATTGTGTGATCTTGGCTAAGTCACTAAGCCTCTCTACACCTACTTCTGCTCATCTGTAAAGGAGGGCAGTGGGGATACAAAATAAATAGGTAAGTTTCAAAGAGTGCACATTCTCTTTGGTGAAGATGTTCAGTGAGCAGGTAAAAATATAGCTCTGGAATTCAAAAGGCAAGGTGGAGCATAGTGTCTAGAAACCAGAAATTGAGAGCAAATGAAACCTCCAAGAAGAACACATGGAGTGAGACGAAGTCCCTGTGGGCAAGGGGGAAAGGGGAGCCTGCCTTGGAATTAAGGAAGGCACAGGAGGAAGGAGGAAAGGAGGGCGTGGGAGAGAGGTTCAAGAACCTGGAGCAGAACCAAGAGACTAATGTTGGAGAAGCCAAGAAACTAGCCAGCAAGGCCAAACATAACTTTTTATGTTCTGAGGACTAAAATCAGATCACTGTGCTTGGCAATGAGGTCATCACTGACCTTTTGAAAGACCCTTTTCTAACGCTGCAGCGATGGAAGTGGGACTGCAGTGGTTTCAGAGGCAGGGAGGGCAGGAGTCGGAGGCAGCAGCGGGGTAACTGCCAAGCAGTCTGTCAGGAAGAGATGCCTGCAGCCAGAGACAAAACAGGGCTGAGAGAAGGGCCTGCCCAGAGGGGACACTTACATGTGTTTCTTAATGACATTTGGGGATCAGAAGAATAATATGGAGATGGAGAAGTCTGGGGAGTGGTAGAGTAAGGGAGAGGAGAATGAAGCAGGCTTATAGCCCTTTTGAAAACATTTTCATTTTCATAAATTCTTCAGTGCTGTTGCCTAAGAAATAACTGACAATAATTTGAGAGTCAGTCAATAACAAATGTTTATTAAGTAGTCACTATTATCAGACACCATTTTAAGTGCTGGGAATACAACAACGACAGCAGAAACAAAACAGGCAAAGTCCTGCTTTCATGGAGCTCTCATTTGTAGCATCTATCTAAAATAAGCAATAAACATGCAAATGAATGGATAGAAAATATGTCCAGTGGAGATAAATAAATAGTATGAATTGGAGTGAGGAGGTCAGGGCCTGGAGGGGTGGTGGTGCTTTTGTAGGTAGGAGATAGGAAGTCCTATTTGATAAGGAGACTTTTGAGTAGAAATCCAAAGGCAGTGAGAGACGGAATTTTATGGATATGTGGCCAGAAAAAGTTTTAGATGGAAGGACAGTGAGTGCAACAGCCCACAAGTGCAGAGATTTTGACAGATTCAAGGAATAGCTAAGACACCACTCTGGCTGGAGTGGAATTTGAGAGGAATAGGAGCTTGGCAGTTTAAAATATACAGAATATACTTTTGTCTGCTATGCCTGTAAGTAAAGACAACTCTAGGAATGGATTAAATTTGAATTATTATTTTATTGCATATAGTTTTTTATGCTTTATGGGTAATTTTTATATTTGGAGATCTTAGATCATTTGAAAACCTGATGAAAGCTATGGATTCTTTCCTTAGAAAAAAGCACATATTTACACAAGAAAAGAAATTGTTTATAATTTCATAGTGTTCTTGGAACTCCAGAATCCCTTCCATAGACCCTGAGTTAAAAGTTTTTGCTCTGGAGGATGAGATGTGTCCAAAACTGCTCTTCAGTGTTACTTTGATTCTAAATCATGCTGACCCTTACTTATCTGTCCCTGAAGAGGTTAACATTGGGTTCACTGTCACTCTCTCCAGTCACATTTCATGATAGTTCCACATAAAACCCCAGCTCCTTAATTTCCTCATTCCAGGTATTCTCCCCACTCCTTGAACCACCTGCTCCAATGGTCATCCTTTAGACCTAATAATCGTATCTTTGCCACAAGCTCAGGTTCTAACATTTCAGTCCAACCACTGCCTCCCATTTTTCCAGTTCACTCCCTCTGGTATCCCAACTCCAAAAAGTCTTGATCCAAGTAGAACCTACAATCCATTAATCCTAACACGTTTTTACTATGTCCCTGAACTATACCCTTCTTTCTTTCCTCACACAGCTCCTACTCAATGATCCATCTTTGCAGTAACAGCCTTCCATACACTGTCAAAGCCCTTGTTCAATTACTTTCTGTATTATTATTCTGGCAAAATCCAAACACTGTTAAACTTTCAGACTATTTATACCAGCACTTGGGCAATGTGGCTGAACAAAAGCAGAGCTGTGCTTAACATTCTATGTTTAAATTCATGTCTGCCAACCTCGAATAATCCCTTAACTTTTCCTGGCAATCATACTGTTTCCCTGCTGCTTCAGGCTCAAACACTCTCTTAGAAACTATTTCACACCTTCTTGGTCGCTCCTCCCATATCACCTGCCCTTTCACTTTCAGATGAAGTCCTTGTGACTTTGTTTCCTGTTTTGCAGAGACAATAAAAACAACCAGGAGAGAACTTGGGACGTTCTTAGCACATCTATCCACCTGACTGCACCCGTGTTCACATATTCTGTCTTCCCTCTATAAAAACAAATGAATAACTGAATAAGAGCCTTTACATGTGCTTTTAAATGCTGAATAAACAAAATAGACTGCCTGTTAAAGCCATCACTTCTACTTATATATTAAATTGCCTTCTTTCTCACCTTTTCACTTTATTCTAGACATTGCTTCCTCTCTTCCTTAAAGGAATGTGTCCTGTTGGGTCAGTGCTTTTAGCATAAAACCATGTTTTTGTTTTTTCCATTTAGAAAAAACCTTTCTCAACTCAACATTTCTCCCAGCTTTCTCCCTACTCTTTGTCATTTATAGCAAAAGCCATTAGGATTTTATCTGTATGTACATTCTCTACTTCATTTTCTTCCATACTTGAATCAGGCTGTGTCCTCATGTCTCCACTAAAACAGCTCTTGTCAGTCTTCTGTGACCTTGTGTTGCTAAACTCCATGGTCATAGCTCAGTGTCCTCATGGGAACTATTAGCAGTATTGGAGATGACTAAATGCTTCCTCCTTCGTGAAATAATTTCTTCACTTGGTTCTACCTTCACATCACTCGTTGGTCACTCCATTCCAGTGACTTCTGTTGTTCCTTCCTCATTTCCTTACCTTTAAAACCCAGGATACTCTAAAAACCTCTGTTCCAGCCCTACTGCCCTCTTTACTCTTCCTTGAGCACCCAAGCATATCCCTGTCTCAGGGATTTAATTAGCTTCTGCAATGAAATTCTTCTTTGCCTGGAATGCTCTTCCTGCATATATTCACGTTGCTTCCTTTTCTTGTCATTCAGTTCTCTGCTCCAATATCACATTATCTATTTTTCCAATTCTCCGCCCTCTATTCCTCCCAAGCAGTCACTCCCTCTCCCCCTCACACTGTTTAACTTTGCCTCAACATTGATCCCCATCCAGCATTACCTATTTACACATTTGCTTATTGTCTGTCTTCCCTTAAAGAAATGTCAGCTCTATTAGGACAGGAACTTTGATTTATGCACTGTAGTGTCACCAGAGCCTAGAATAATTCCTGGCATGTGTTAGACATTCAGTAATTATTTGTTGAATGAATGAGAGATGATGAACTAACTTAGCATCACAGGTGTATGTGTGGAGAGGTAAGATTTATGCAAAATAGTCTGTGAACTTTTTGAACACAGGAATCATACCCTGCTTATGATATAAATAAATGAATAAGAACCTTAACATGTGCTTTTAAATGCTGAATAAATGAAAAAACTTCATTGCCAATATTCAGAGAAAAATAATATGTGTGCCTCCTTGCAGTCTCTGACCCCAATTCACATTTATACTTTTTTTTTAATGGCTCTTAGCTCACTCTTGTTGAGTAACCGCAGGGATATTATTCTTTTTTTATTACTGTAAAATACACATAACATAAAATTTACTGCTTAACATTTAAGCGTAAACATTTTTAATTGTACCATTCCGTGGCATTAATTGAATTCATATTGTTGTGCAACCGTCACCCCTGTCCATGTCCAGAATGTGTCATCATCCCAAACCGACACTGTACTCACTAAACAATAACTCTCCATTTTCTGGTAACCACTATTCTACTTTCTGTTTCTATGAATGTGACTATTCTAAGCATCTCATATATGAATTTAACAATTCTAGATATTCTCATTTATAATTCTAAGAATCATTACAGTGCTTGTCTTTTTGTATCTGGCTTATTTTAAATAGCATAATATTTTCAATATTTTAACCATGTTGTAGCATATACCAGAATTTCTTTGTTTTTTAAGGGCAAATAATATCTTATTGTATGCATATGTCACATTTTGTTTACCCACTAATTCGTCAATGGACATTTGAATTGTTTACATATTTGTCTGTTATGAGTAATGAGGCTATGAACATTAGTGTACAAATAAGTATCTGGTTGAGTCCCTGCTTTCAGTTCTTGTGGATAGATATCACTACATCATTTTATATTCTCACCAGTAATGCACAAGGGTTCTAATTTCTCCACATCTTTGCCAACAATTATTTTCTAGTTTTTGTTGTTGTTTTTTGTTCTTTATTTTTTTTAATACTAGCCATCCTCTCGTTGTGGTTTTGGTTTGCATTTTCCTAATGGTTAGTGATGTTGAGCATGTTTTCATGTGCTTATTCGCCATTTGAATATCTTCTTTGGAGAGATGTCTATTCAACTCCTTTGCTCGTTTTTAAACTGGGTGTTGAGTTTTTTTTGTTTTCGGTATTGTTGAGTTGAAGGAGTTCTTTATGTATTCTGGATATTAATTCCTTGTCAGATGTATGATTTGCAAATATTTTCTCCCAATCTATGAGTTGCCTTTTCACTCTGTTGATAGTATCCTTTGATGTACAAGTTTTTAATGATAATAAAGTCAATTTTTTCTATTTTTTTCTTTGGTTACCTGTGTTTTTAGTGCCATATCCAAGAAATCATTGCCAAATCTGATATTATGAAACTTTTACTCTATGTTTTCTTCTAAGATTTTTATACTTTTAGCTTTTATGTTAGGTTGTAGATCTATTTTGAGTTAATTTTTGCATATGTTATATGGTAAGGGTACATATATACTGTCAGTCACATCTGGTGTTATAAGTTGGCACAATATCTCTGTAATACTAAATTAATTACTAACTAAAGAGTCTATATTTGCCAATTACTATCATACTTAGGACTCATATCTTCCTATTTCTAATTGTTCAGCATGGCCTTCGTTTATTACAATTTTTGCTCCTGTTGACTTGTCAAATGTTCGTTTGAACCCTGAGATGTTCGTCATGAGATGTAACTGATGTAGGGGAAAAAAAAGCAATGAATTTAAAGTCAAAATCTTGGATTGAATCCCAGCATGAACTAGTTCCATGACCCTGAGCACGTCATTGAAATTTTCTGAGCTGCAGGAGTAATAATACTTACCTCAGAGTTTGTTGTGATAACCTCTGTGAAAATAACTGACACATAATAAACACCTAAATTTTTCCTGAACATGTTGCCCAAGACTGAACCACTGAATTTTTCTAAATGACTAATCTCAGCTGACTTGGTCTTGCATCAAGGGCAGTCAGCCAAACAGTAGGTATAGGATGGAGAGGGCAAACAACCCATGCTGGAGGGGGAAAAAAAGAACAAGTGCCAAGTGATATCATGGAGGAGTGTAGATGTGGGTTGAACATGTTACTGCAGAAAGTACCCAGAGAGCAGCGATTTTGCTTTCTTTTAGATCTGGGGCAAAATACAGAACTTTAAGCAGAAAGTAATGACAGTAACAGATTTGGCCTCTAAAACCAAGTATGCTTGGCATTGGGTAGAAAGTTTAAATTTTTAAGACTATATAGAAGGCCTCTGATTTCTATCTGCTTTTGATTTTCTCATATGCAGGTAATTATGACAAGTAAGTTACTATGTTTTAGAATTCCCCTAAATTTAAACATTAAAATTATTTTATGCATATCATTTTCATATTTAACATAATTAGAATTTTTAAATATGCCTAAAATTATATACATTAATTATCTCATATGTGTGGTCTCAAAATGGGAATGGATTAATGTGATAGATTCAAGGTTTTGGTGAGGGAGCTAAGGTTGGTTAGGTTCTGCTCCCTGCTCTCTAACCACTGACACATAGGAAGTTTAGCATTATTCCTTCCTCAATAAAACTGAAATAGTATTTCTTCCCTATCTCCCTCACAGTAATATATTGAGCTTTAAATGAAATGAAGCAAATAAACTTGTAATGAGTATTTTTTTCCCAGACATCCACCTAGGAAATAGGCAATAAAAATTAATAGCATCACCGATATTTATGGGTCTGTCATCCACCCTCCTATAGTGTCTTAAAAACAGTAATGTCTTCACTAGTAGTTGTGGTAAGTCTCTGATCAGTTCCCTAGCCCAGTGAGAAAATCTATGCTGTCCCCCAAAAAACCTGTTTGCTACTTGAGAACCCTGTGCAGCATCACTGCAACTCCAGGCCCTCTAGCTTGCCCAGGATGGTGCTGCTCCACACTGACACCCTGGCCTACTCTGCCAGAGGGTGGCCTACTCTGCCAGGGGGTGGCCTACTGTGCCAGGGTGTGGGACTCTGGTGGAAACCCCTGGAAGTCGGCACAGCCTCGTACCACCAGCCAAAGCAGGGTGCCTCAAAGGGCTGCTTTCAGAATTCATGAGATACTATTCTTGCAATGCCATCCTCCTTGTGGTCCATGGGGGCTTCCTTCCCCTGTTTGTTCATGACAGCTGGACCTGCCTCTCCTGACAAGGACACTGAAAGCAGTGCTCATGCTGAAGATGAATTTTTCCATAGCTCCTCTGACCACGCACTTAAGTCTTCCAAAGAATTCTGTCTTCCTCCATGGAGCTGAAAGAAATTTTGGCTCTAACTTCTAGACACTAAGACAGAAGTAGAGACGTTTTGCAAGTTGTCGTTGTTTTTTGTTTTTTTTTTTTTTTTGGCCTGTCTCATAGAAAATGCTCATTATTTTAGTAATTACTTCTCTAGTAAAGAACTTCTTTTTATAATTTTTGTGACTGAATCTCTCCTGTTGAGATAAATAGCTGTTCTCTCTATTTAGAGAGGGGAAATGGGAGGATTTTTTTGTTTGTTTTTGTTTCCATAAAAATTATGATCTATATTAAACAGCATTGACAATAAATGAATATTTTTAATTCACAAAGAAGAGAGAAACTGGGTGTTTTCCTGTCCTTTTTACATATGTGTGTATATATAGTCTTGGAATGTCCTTATTTTCTACTGCTTTAATTTGTTGCAATGTCCAAAATCTTGTATCAAGCCATTTATTTTAGATTTGTTAAAATTCGTAAGGTTAAAATAAAATTTGTTTTATTTTGTAATAAATTAGCAATGACAACTTTTCATGAGTCTTACAAAATGTAGAATAACTATGTTATATACAACATTCACAACATTGAGTACTCTTAAACATTCAAATAGAACTCATTCTGTGGAAACTAAGTGTAGTTTAAAAATCTGCTAATTCTTGAGGTTATGATATTACTTTCCTGGAATGTAGTCTCTGATTTGATTTCTGTGCCTAAGGGCTAGCTATTTATTGATTTTTGAGAAGCCATTTAATTTATCTACTTTATTATTTCTATTTTAAAATAAAAAGAATATAGTTTCATCTACCTTCTCTACTGGAGTGTTCTACACAAATGCTTTTACTAAGCTTTGTAAAGTATTCTGAGTATCTTAGGTGAAAAGTCCATCAAGATAAAAATGAAAACTCATGATGAATCACATAACTTTTTAATTGTGTAGTAGAAAGTTAGCCTCATGGGAAATGAATTCAGCTTCTAATGAACAGGAATCTATGAAGTCTGGAATTGATTCTGTGGCTTTCAGTGTGCCCAACACCATACTAAGAAATTTCCATTCAATACTGAATTTAATCTTGGTGACATAGATTATACTGTTACCTCCTTTTATAAAAGATAAGACTAAAGTTTAGGAAGAAAACCTAAAATTTGCTCAAGATCACACAGCTTGTAAGCGGCAGAGGAGGAATAAAAGTGCATTGTGACTTTGGAATTTTTATTATACTTCCAATGAATAGTGATGGAACAGCAGGCTCATCTTCAACAAATAATTACCTTGAAATTATAAAGCCAGAGTAAACCATCATTTTCTAGAACCCTGGAATGGTGAAGCTAGAAAATAACTTAAAATATCTAGCCTAGTGGCTCATAAATTAGTTCTCAGCTATGAAACTCTTCCTTCAAATAAAATCTTACTTGAAAGCTTAAAGATTAAAACATACACGTTGGGAAAGCTCTATTGAAGAGAGAAAGAGCAAGGCACAATTCTCAGCTTGAGATGTTTTCTGGGGAAGTTCCAAAAAATCCTTCCAGAATTAAGTTCTAGGGGAATAATTTGAAAAACCACTATAAAGTCCAAAATCTTCATTCCATAAATGAAAAATAAACCCAGATTTTTAGCAATGCAGTTAAAATGAAAGAATCATTTTACTCTTTGTCAAAGTAATAAAGACTCCCTTCCTTTGTGGCTTTTCTTTCTTATCTTTGATCCATACAGTAGGATGCTGACCACATTTTCTTCTTCTTTTCATTAATTATTGACACTTATTAGCACAGTGCCTGGAACTTTATAGAAACAAAAAAATTGGCAAAGATTTGGGAAGGAAACATAGTTTTTATAGCTACATGTTGATGTGTAACTAAAATCTCCAGGCTTGCTCTAACATATTGCCTTGGGGAGAGCTTGTGAACTGTTAAAAATGGGACACCATGTCCCTTTACAGAGAAATAAGCAAGAAGTAGAGGAGTATGCCAGTTGGAACTACAGGAGAGCTCAAAAATTCTGGCTGTGATCTCATGAATTGGAATCCAATTAGAGGGCACCAGTGAATGTTCTTTCTGGAAAATGTCATTACTTCTGTTTTTAATGATCATCTTGGTTTTATATCTCACTCAACACACAAAACATCTATCTGCTTTAAATAAATAGTCACACACAAAGTCATTAGAAGTTATTTATCCCAAATACTATTTTTTGCTTTTCATTGAAACCAGATTTATTTTCTTTAAGCACTTTGTTAGAACCTATTGCATGAGATTGAATGTGTAAATAGTAAGATAAATTGGTAAATTATTTAATTAATAATTACAGATTGTATACCTACTAGTGAAAAAGGACAAAATATTTTGCAGATATGTAATATTTTACATGTGGGATATTTTTGGTTTAAAATATACCTTGGAAATCAGATCTCATGGAGACAAAGGAGTTACAAAATAAGTAACAGCAAACCTGCTATTATAAACCATCAAGATCTTTTGTCAAATGACATATGTAAATTTATATTGATCACAAGTCTTTTGTAATAACTAGTCCATTGCACATTGTTCAACAGAAGTTATATAAAAACACAAGAAAGATGATGTAATGCTAACAACAATAGCTAACTTAAAAAACTGGTTTTATTGAGTCCACAAAAGAGTGAATGAATTCAAAGCAAATACCTACTTATTGCTCATGTCTACCTATTGAAGCAGCAAAGACAAACATATGTTTTATTAAAAATATTTCTTCAGTTCTAGAAAATATTGTCCTTTTATTATTATTTGGATTTATACCACAGTTTGAAAAGATAACTATTATTTTAAATATTATTTTCTAAGCCTGTGTGAAACTGTATTTTTTTTCTCAAGTTTTCTTCTGCAAATTTCCTCTTGGTCAATGTGGCCTACATGAAGACAAAAACCTTGTATCCCAGCACCTTACAGAGGATTTGGCATATTACACTAAGTATCTGCTGAATAAGTATATACTTGCTGTAGCCTTTATACCTGCATCCACCCAAACAACCAACTAAACCAATCAACCATGTTCTTGGGTCTCAGGATATAATAACAAAAGAAATAGATAGGAGCTTCCTATGTTGAGCCTATGTTGGTACTTGATATCAGTGTCAACACCTAACCTTTTTTATTAATTAGAATATTTGTTAATTAAACAGTTACTATATTTTTCCAGTCCTCACTGTGAGCCAAGACAACTTGTATGGCGCTTATTTTATAGCTCTTGGTGAATGAAAGGCAGTGAGCGTAGGCAATACAGGGGCTACCAGCTGTTAAGTCCACCAAGGGAATGTAGACTACTGACATAGCATATAGTACTCTAAAGAAGAAAGAAATTTAAAAGTGGAAAGCTGCTTCTTGATTTGTGATAGCCTCAGAATCCTATAGAGACTGAATAAATATTGAGAATCTTACAGTCTAACCCCAAAGAAAATAATCCCATTACATGCCAATTAAACAATGTGCATCATCTTTATTTGCTTTGCCATGACAATTTTTGGAGGAACTATGTATTTCTGTGTTTTTTGGTGAGTTTCTGTGCTTGTCAGAAGGAGCTGAAGTCATTCTGGCAGCTTCTAACAACTGTATAGATATGGATGACTCAGCTCAGAGAAGAGGAAAGAGGGCTTACACATGCTCCACATATATCGTGCCCTTAGCTCTCAGAAAATCTGATTGGGGAAAAGTATCCCTTAGGTTGTCATGGGAGTAAATGAAATCTACATAATGATATCATCCTTTTAATGCATAGTATGCTAATTGTTCAAGCAAAGTGACTTCCATATAGAAGTATAGGGGTAAGTAAAGATGCAATGACTGCTAAACATAGATAGATTTAAGATATAAGGTTAAGGGTAGAAACATAATGAACATTTTAAAATTTGTTGAATAATTTAAGTTCCCAAAAGAAAAGGTTAGCTAGGATTTAGGATTAATTTATTGTAGAACTTTTTAAAAAAAATCTCCTTTGATCACTAAAATTTTTGTTACCAATGTCATAGTTAATAGAGTTTGTTTGACAATCTCAATAAAGACCTGGTAGAATATGTTTAGGTATGCAAAGATTAGATGTTGCCAGTTTTTCTCCTAACTCCATATAATTCTGTTGAGATTTTGAGCCAGTAGATCCCCTTACAGAAATCAAAAAGAATCATTTTGCTCTGAGGTAAGAGGCATAGTGCATAATTCCTTTTTTTGACAAAAATGAAAATTGCAAAAATAGGAAAATCAATATATGATGAGAAATAATCTTGCATTTTCAGGATATGAAGGCAAGAAGGATAAAAAAAGAGAGGTGGTGATGGAGTGAAAGGAAAATATTCATTCTCAGAGGTAGTTCTCAATGCGTTTGTATAAACATACAAAGAATGACTAATAGGAGAATGAATAATTCATCTGAGAATGCTAAGACATGTTGAAATAAATGTAGGCTGAACAGTCTTCTTGAAGGTTATTAAAAAAGAAGAGACTACAAAAGAGCCCATGTCATGTAGGACCACTAGTGTTCTCTGCAATTTTAGAAACCACAGAGGATCATCATGTGCTACAAAGACAATACTCTTCTCCTGGAGTCTCTAGGGCACTGAAGTGAGCATTTGGCAGCAGCCTCGGTCCTGTGGGTGAAGTTCTTTTCATTCACATGATTGTCACTTGGACGTCAAGATGAAGGACTCCAGGGAGAGTGTGAAGCCAGCATGCTACTATTGCAGCATTTAATTTTCTGCAAAAGAGCTTTACCACTGCATACCAAGGCTTTCTCTGAAAACCAATTCTTGTTTATATGCATTTATATATGTAATAGTAAATCTTTTGAAATGAAGGATATTGAAAATGGCAAATGATGATCATTTCTCCATGTGAAGTATCACGAGGACAGGTTAGGCCAGGCATTAACATGGTGAGGTGCAGTGAATTTCAGTAGGAGGCGACTGGGATAGAGGAGTAAGTGTAGGTTGAAAAATGTCATTCCATTGTAATTTTGTATTTGGAAATAAAAAATGATTTGATTTATATTACAGACTATACAGATTGAAATTCCTGGCTAGTGAGAATATACTGACTATAGTGATCTGTACTGAGGGGATACATTATATGAGCTTGGAGTGTGGGGCTGAAATTTTAATGTTTGTGAAAGGCAGAGAAAGGTTTTAAGAGTTTGAGAAACTGGTATAATTAAAAGAAAATGGGTATTAGAGCTAGAAAATCCTGTATTTGAATCCCAGCCTGGCTTTTTGTATAGCCTGGGGTACCTGAATTATACTTACTGATCAATAAACTGGGAATAATCATATCCACACACAGTTAGACAATTATATCTATACATTAAAATAAAACATATAAATGTGATAATATTTAAAGTGCCAGGCACATGGATTTACCAAATAGTAATTCATTCTCTCCACCTCTATCTATTTCTTTCTCCCTTTCCCTCTTGCTCTTATTCTCTTTCCAGTTTCCCCATCTCTATTTTTTTTCCCACTCAGCATATAAGCATACTCAAGAAAATTAAAAACTAAAACTGGAACCACCCCCATGGTTCCTAGGTCCCATCTCATTACCACACTGGTTCTCTTCATCTTCTCACAGTGAAACTTCTTGGTCCACATTCACTGTCTCCACCTTCTCATGGTCCAGTCAAGCCTCCACCCTTTGCAGCTGGGTTCAATCCCCATCCATCCCACTGTAACTGGTCTCATTAAGGCCCCCAATTCCCTTGGTTGCCAAATTTAATCAGTACTTTTTAGGATTTTCTCACTGGACCTAATCTTCAGGAGCACTGGTGCAATAATCATTCTGATGCATCCTTCCTTGATGTTTTCTCCCTCATCTTCCTCTCTGCCTATTCCTTTTCATACTCCCTCTTTGTATAGTTCATCTTCTCCCACCTGCCTTTTACATGTTAATCACTTTTACAGTTCCATCTTTAGTGCCCTTTGCTTCTCTATAGTCTCTTGGAGAGGTTTATCCACATCAATACCTTCCATTACTCTTGATCGCTGAGGACGTGGTCTGTGAACAAGCTGATTTGGAATCACTTAGGAACACTTAACAGACGTGCAGATGTGAGGCTTGACTCCATCCCCACCTGTGTCCGGAGTTCTGATGAATTCCAAGTCTTTGTCACCATCTCAAACCTCTTTCGTTAGTGCCAGAAACAAGTGCCCTACTTCCTGTTGGGCAAGTTCTCTTGGGTGTTCCATAAGCACCACAAGTTTGGGGTGTCCAGAATTGAATCCACAAATCCATCATTTGTGCTCCTCCCCCTCCCATGGCCACTCTCACGGTGATGCTCACTAATCCCCCAGTTTCCTAAACCCAAGTGTCTCCCCTTCTTTTATTGCCACATACTATTAGTCATGAAGCCTCCCTCTCCACCCTCACTGCCTTCTCATGTTCCTCATTTGGATAACAAATAGCCTCAGAGTTTCCCTGCAATAGTCCCATCCCTCTTCCATTTATCCTCCACAAGATTACAATACTGCATGAATGCCATTCCATGCTTTAAATCAGTCACTAGCTCCCTCATCGACCTCTGCACAAATTCCTAGCTTCTTAATGGTGTGTGTGCCCTCGCTTGCCTTCCAAGATCATCAACTGCCACATCTCTGACCGGGGCCCTAAGATCTCTTGTCTCTAATGATTTGCAGTTACTGAAGGCTTCCTGTTTTTGCATGCCTCCAAGCTTTCAGACACATTGTTTTGTATGCCTGTGCTTTCCTTTGTCACAGCACTCATTGTCCTATATGGTGACTGACAGAGCACTTGTCTGCCTGCATTTCTATCTGTGAAAGGGAGAACTGCACCTTCATTTTGGAATCTGCCACAACATGCACAGTACCTGGTGCATAGTAGGTGCACAATATATATTTGCTAACATAATGGCTTGTGAACCTAATAGTCCTTTAGGGTGGATGATGGCAACAAAGGGGCAGCTCATGAGTGGAGAGAGTACTATTCAGAATTTCTTAGCTTAATGAATCATGGTTTTATCAAATATGGTTTTATTCTTCAAAAAAATTGTGAAAAGTCTTCAAAGAGCATCTGTTTTCTTAAAAAAAATTAAGCATAAATATTTAAAACAACTCTGGAGCTACATATCACTACAAGTGTCATAAGGTATAAATGCATGAGAGTGCTAACATCTGGTTAGCATGGAAATATGTTTAAGTGTGTATTAAGATACACTTGCGTAACTCAACTTGTCTAAACTCCAAACCAGAAATTTATTATTTGGAAGCAAGATGAAACCAAAACACAAGCCTTTTAAACCTAAACACAGGCTGGTCAGAGGAAGAACAATGAAAATATGTTCATCCTTAAAGTCTTATAAAAGGATATAAGTAATTTTTCACTCTTTTTAATGAGTACATCAATCTGACAGAAATTTGGCAGATTTTCTTCACTAAGCCAACATGTTTTAGAAATGAGATAAATATCCATGTTTTTACCTTTGATTTTCAACAATCCAGATAATTTTTATATGTTTTAATGTATTAAGTGTGCAGTCTATATAATACCTACTAAAAGCACAATATATAATAATCTGTTGTAATACAATTTAAAACAGAATAAAAAATTAAAAATAAACTCTTAATGCCTGATCCTCTGAATATCGTCTCTTCAATCACCAACCAAAAGTGAAGACTCTAGCAAGCATTTTACAAAAATTGTTAGCTATTAACAAAACTGGCTTTGCAAATCCATTCTTAATGTGATGCACTTAGTAGAATGAGAAGAAATTTAGAATAGAATTCAAAAAACCGAGTCTTGCCTGGGCCGCTTACCAAATGTGTGGTATTGGGCAAATCACTCATCTCCTTTGATCTCAGTTTATACTTCTATAAAATAGTGATAATCTCATTTACTTACTTAATATTTACTTAATCAAATCATAAAAATACATATAAGTTCTTTGTAAAACTTTATTCTTTTCATTTTTTTCTTTGTATATATTCATGGGGTACAAGTGCAGTTTTGCTACACTGATATATTGCATTGTGGTGAAGTCAGGAGCTTCATTGCTGGAGCAACACACATTGTACCTACCAAGCAACCTCTCATCTGTAAAACTTCAAATGTATATAAACTAATAGATCAGCATAAGTAATACGCCGCAACTTTTCAAAACACATTATACCTTCCAAAGTTTGATCCATAAATTACTTCATTTTTATGTGAGAGTCTTCTGTTACCCTATTGATCATGTGGATGAGTTAGGATAATCTTATGGTACATCTTACTCCTTGAGAACCTGTGCAGAATGTCTTGAATTCTGAGATGCACCTGCCTAGCAAGGTCCTCCAACTACATTTAAAGACTGAACTCAATTACTGCTAGGAGCACCAGAATGTTTCCTCTGAGCTTGCAAACAACCTTGAGATTCTCCTGGTTCCTGACTGCTTTGTCAATTTTCACTGCTTGTGAAGTCACTTGTGGGCAGAGCTTTGCCAGTCTCCTATGACCATTGTCTCCAGTGGAAATAGTGATGTGTTTGCTGGGGGGTGTTCTCTCTTGGTGTTCCTAAAATTGTAAACTCTTGAAGTGAGAAATATACACTGAATTTCCCAAATTCTCTGTGCTGAAACCACAGAGCCGGCCTTGAAAGTGTGGGAAGAATACGTCTTTCCCCTACTCTGTGCCATACTGAATTGCCCAGGCACTAAAGCATCCTGCTTGTGCCCAGTGTCACATAAAGTCACTCATGAAAATAAGTATTCCAGCTATGTGATCATTCTTTCTGAAAAAATCTATCCTTTAAGTTGGGCATGGGGACCATTACCTGAGACAGACGCAGCCTGTCCTTTTTAGCCCCATGACCCAAACTCCTCCTCCCAAGGGACTCACAAGAAACTCTTCCTTTTTTAACCAAAATACCTTGGAAAATAAACTCCTGGCGTGACTTCCCTGAATGGATGATCAGACATAGCTTTCTTTTCTTTTTTGCTATAGATTTATCTTTTAATTATATGCATTTTGCTTTTAACATATTAGCTCATGTCTGCATCCTAGCCTTTTGGAACTAAGTTCCAAGAGAGAAGTTCTGTTGTCAATTTTGCCACTATTGCAGCTACAGTTCTTGGCACATAGTGGATAGTTAAAAAATAATTCTTGAAGAATGAGTGGATAAATAAATACAAGGAAACATGTCCTCAAAGCAATAGTATTTAAAAAACTGTTAATGGAAATGATTGGAGAAATTAAATGCATATGAAGGCATTTTAATTTTGGCCTTAAGAACCTTGATTTTTACAGAGAAATTTTAATAGCTTTATAATCAGAAAAAAAGTGTAGTTTTAAGAATTAATCAAGGAATGCTAACCAAAATATTTTACTAAGCCACTTTATGATGATTTTTGAAGGTATTAAAGTGTTTATAGAATTAGCTTTTACAAAATCCATGGCCCAGATAAGAAAGCATACCTTCCACATCCCTGAGTTCTCATCTTTGCATACTGCTTTGTTTTCATATGCTTGTAATTTTGATGGTCTCAGAAGAAATTTAGTTCTAAGAAAAATTAATCTAAATGTATAAGAATTGTAATTTTTCCCATGTTTTTTTTTTTTTTCAAAATAATTCATTTTTATTCCATGGAGCAGAATTCCATTGTATTGATATATCACAATTTCTTTATGTTTTCATCTATTGATAGACTCTTGGGTTGTTTTTAGTCTCTTTGGTTATTACAAATAAAGCTCTTATGAATGTTCATGTGCAAATCTATGTATGAATGTATTATGTTCATTTCTCTTTGGTAAATACTTAGAAATGGAATTGCTGGGCTGCATGAGAAATGTGTGTTTAACTTTATAGGAAGTACTGTGTTTTCCACAGTGACTATACTATTTTGTTTTCCTACAGTATGTGAGTTCCAAGTTGCTCCGTCTCATTGCCAGCACGAGATATTCTCAGTCTTTTTAAATGTTACCCTTTAATTTTTGATTAATTAAATATTTACATAGTTAATCAAGTGATTTCTTAAGTGGACTTTTTCATAATATCTCTCCTTTACAACCTATTAATATTTCATCCCATATGTAAAAAAGATTCATCATCAACTAATCAAAAGTGTTTCATAGTCAATATTGATAGCAGTAAAAGCCACATACGTCTTACCATTTCTCAATAAAGATCAATACAGGTGAAATATGAAAGTATACCAAAAGAAGCAAAATATGAAAAGAAACTGCCAACTAGAATAAGTTAAGGATGTCTGCTCTCATTGCTTCTATTCAGTGTGGTGCTGGAAATTCTAGAAAATGCAATAAGACAAGAAAAAGATATCTAGATTGAAAAAAACTGTTATTTTCAAAACATACGTTTCCCTATGTAAAAAATGTGATATAATTTACTGATAAAAACTCCTGAAACTAATAAGCGAGTTTAGCAAGATGATAGGATATATAATATTTACAATGGCAATTAAAATTATAAAAATACTTAGAGCAAATCTGAAAAACAATGTGCAAGATCTTTACACTAAAAATTATATTATACAGAAAAATTAAAGAAGTCATAAATAGAAAGGTATACTATGTTCATAGTCAAGACTGTTAAGATGTCAATTCACCCTAAATTGTTCCATAGATTCAGTACAAACTCATTCATAATTCTAGCAGAGTTTTTGTAAAACATAAAAAGTTAATTCTAGGCTGGGCGTGGTGGCTCACGCCTGTAATCCTAGCACTCTGGGAGGCTGAGATGGGAGGATCACTCAAGGTCAGGAGTTCGAAACCAGCCTGAGCAAGAGCAAGGCCCCATCTCTACTAAAAATAGAAAGAAATTAATTGGCCAACTAAAAATATATAGAAAAAAAATTAGCTGGGCATGGTGGCACATGCCTGTAGTCTGAGCTACTCAGGAGGCTGAGGCAGAAGGATTCCTTGAGCCTAGGAGTTTGAGGTTGCTGTGAGTTAGACTGATATCACGTCACAGCACTTTAGCCCGGCTGACAGAGTGAGACTCTGTAAAAAAAAAAAAAAGTTAATTCTAAAATTTATATGGAAATTCCAAGGACCTCCAATAGCCAAAATAACTTTGAAAGAGAACACAGTCGAAAGACTGACACTAGGTGATTTCTGGAATTATTAAAAGCTGCAGTAACCAAGGCTGGGTGTGGTGGCTCACACCTATAATCCTAACACTCTGGGAGGCAGAGGTGTGAGG
>CAUYRT010067988.1:0-13640 GCA_963574885.1 Lepilemur ruficaudatus | reverse complement strand
TAGGTTTTTGAATGTAACAAGATAAGTCAACTTGAGTGGTAATATATTTTGGGAAATCAGCTCACTACAAATTGTGACTGTAAACATTGTACTGTAAATGCTTTGTAGTTTTCCCCCAATTAAAAAAAAAAAAAGAAGAAGAAGAAGAAGAAAAAAATAGTGCTGTTCAACAAATTATCTCCAAAACTTAAAATAACAAATATTTGCTATTTCACAGTTTTTGTAGGTTGGGAATTTGGGAGGCTTAGCTGGTCAGTTCTGTCTTGGGATCTCTTACAAGATTGCAGTTAAGATGTCAGCCAGGGCTATAGGCATCTCAAAGCTAACTGCGGCCAGAGGATCCACTTCCAAAGTGGGTCGCATGACTGCTGGCAGAAGGCTTCAGTTTCTTGCCACATGGACCTCTCTGTAGGATTCTTGTGTATCCTCATTACTTGGAAGCTGAAGAAAGCCAGAGCAAGTGATCCAAGTTAGAGAGCGAAGGAACTTACCATCACTTCTCTGCATTCTTTGATCACTCAGATTAACCCTGATGCAGTGTCAGAGGGGACTGCACAAGAACATAAATGCAGAGGCAGGGGTCCCTGGGAGTCATCTTGGAGGCTGAAGCCACACCCACAAGCCTTCCTTGGGTTCCTGCCCCTGGGTTCCTCATCTCATTAGAGGGCCTGTTGCTCAGGCCAAAATCCTGGGAGTCATCTCTGATTCCTCTCTTTCAAGTTCTGATCCAATCCATCAGGAAATCCTGTCAGCTCCATCTTCAAACCTGTCCCTGGATCCCACCATTTCTCCCCTCACCTACAATAACCATCCTAATCTCAGCCCACATTCACCATAGTAAGCTATTGGCATTTCTGTTTCCACTCTTGCCACCAAAGTGTTTTCTCCTCCAGCCAGAGTCGGACCGTGTTGCTCCTCTCTGCTTAGCAACTGCCAATGGTTCCCCTGCCACTCAGAGCAAAAGCCAACATCCTTGCCAAGACCTCCATGACTGGCCCCCTGGCTGCCTCCCTCCACTCTTGTGGGGCCTCCTCACTGGTCCTCAAACTCCAAGCTTGAATCTGCCTCAGAATCCTGCATGTGCTGCTCCATTTGCCTGAACAACCCCTTGCCAGGTTGTCACAGGGCTTGTTCACTCACTTCAGCCAGATTTCTGCTCAAATGACACCTCAGAGAAGCTGTTCTGGACACCCTATCCCAGATGTCTCCTCTCTGCTCCCAATCCCTTAACTCTGCTTTATTTGTCTCCACATCACTTATCACTACTGGACCACAAACTGTGTGTTTATTGGCTTTCTTGTTTGTCATCCATCTCCTCTAGAATATCAACTCCAGGAGGGCAGAAATGCCATCCATTTTGATTATTGGTGGACCCTCCCCCCAGCACCTGAAATGATACCTCGCGTGTAATAGTTGCTCAAATATTAATTTGAGGAATGAATAAATGAATGAATATGCTACATGGTAATAATTCAGCTAGAACAGGGCTGTCCTATAGACTTTTTCTGCAGTGGTGGAAATGTTTTCTATGTGTGCTGTGGGGCCTAGCAGCTATTGAATTCTTGAAATGTGACTTAGGAACTGAATTTTTATTGTATTTAATTTTCATTGACTTTAAGTTGGCACATGTGGCTGGCAGCTACCATATTAGAGCAGATCTAGATTCTTGAGGTGGATGGTGGGGGACAAGATAATTTCATTTTAGTACATCCCGGTGGAGTGACAGAAACTTCCTGGGGCATTGTGTCAAGGAGAAGGCAGAGGTCCAATGAACAAATCTTTTTCCAGTACCTTCTTGGTAGCCAGCACTGTGTTGTCATCAGGATCTTACAAAAACAAAAAGAGTGCATCAGTTGATTAGCACTTTCTTCCCTGGGCAAGAAGCATATCACATGATATGATGTGGCATATCTGTCATTCCAGGGGTGGCCAGAGCTTCTTCCTGATCCATGATCCCCTCCCTGTCTTCCCGCCCCTGCTCTGCCTGCCTCCCCATTCTCCTTCACTAAATTCCCTTCTTCCACTCTTCAAAATCAGAGTAGAATGTTCTTTGCTAGGATCTCTGAGGGCTGGTCAAATTTCCCTTTCACACACACCCCTGCAATGTTTGGTTGCTCCCAATTGTATTTGTACTTAAGTTGGTGAGAACATTGCACGTGGTTTTTTTATTTTTTTTATTTTTTGAGACAGAGTCTTGCTCTGTCACCTGGGCTAGAGTGCCATGGTGTCAGCCTAGCTCACAGCAACCTCAAACTCGCTCAAGCAGTCCTCCTGGCTCAGCCTCCAGAGTAGTTGGGACTACAGGCATGAGCCAACACGCCTGGCTAATTTTTTTTCTATTTTTATTTGCCTGGCTAATTCCTTTCTTTTTTCAATAGAGACAGGGTCTTGCTGTTGCTGAGGCTGCTCTCGAACTCCTGACCTCAAGCAGTCCTCCTGCCTTGGCCTCCCAGAGTGCTAGGATTACAGGCGTGAGCCACCACGCCCAGCGGAACATTGCATGTGTTTACCTTATGGTCCACACTGATGCAAAATGTGCTTAGCCCAGGGAGCTGAGTTTTCCTAGCTGTGTTTTGTGCATGCATGGTACATATGACCCTCCAGCGTGTGAGTTCAGAAACATGGGGAAAGGCCTCCTACTCCTGAAATTTCTCCCCAAAATGCTAGCTGAAGACTAATGTCCTTTAATGAGGGATAGGGGTTTTTCATTCCTGATCAACAAAACAGGATTTAAATAGCAAATGTACCTTAGATAAGCCACACATGAACTAACTCCCTTCCTGTGGTGCACATGAGTGGGAGAAGGCCCCTTGTCTTGGAGTAGCTGGTCCTGTTGATACCCAGCCAGATCCTGGCATCACCTCCTGGTGCCCTTCATCCTGCTAGCTGTAGGTTGGCTCACCAACCACCTGGCTGTGGCATGGAGACCCAGCATGTGATTCTTCTCCATCCATATCTGTCTTCCCAGGTGGATTACGATCGAGCACAGATGGTCCTCAGCCCTCCACTGTCAGGGTCCGACACCTATCCCAGGGGCCCTGCCAAACTACCTCAAAGTCAAAGCAAAGCGGGCTATTCCTCAAGCAGCCACCAGTATCCGTCTGGGTACCACAAAGCCACCCTGTACCAGCACCCCTCCCTGCAGAGCAGCTCGCAGTACATCTCCACCGCGTCCTACCTGAGCTCGCTCAGCATCTCTTCCAGCACCTACCCCCCACCCAGCTGGGGCTCCTCCTCAGACCAGCAGCCCTCCAGGGTGTCCCACGAACAGTTTCGGGCGGCCCTGCAGCTGGTGGTCAGCCCGGGAGACCCCAGGGAATACTTGGACAACTTTATCAAAATCGGGGAAGGGTCCACTGGCATCGTGTGCATCGCGACCGAGAAACACACAGGGAAGCAAGTCGCGGTGAAGAAAATGGACCTCCGGAAGCAACAAAGACGAGAATTGCTCTTCAACGAGGTAAGTAAGTGGCGTGTTTGGGTCAGCCTCTCTCTCCAGTGTAATATTTATTCCCATTTCAAAAGTCATACGTGTACATTTTAGAGCATTAGAATCGCACTGAAAATATAAAGACAAAACTACAGCATCCTTGTAATATTTCTTTCCAGTCTTTCCTATGCTTGCATGGCTGTTACCTTTAGAAAGCATCAGCCGCTGTGCTAAGCATGAATCTATTCATAGTTTAGTCCTCACAACAGCCCTATGAGGCCAAATGATGTTATCACCATTCTATCAGTAAGGAAACCTGGACTCAGATAGGTTAAGTGACTAGCTTAAGGTCACACAGCAGGTTGGCTGCAGAACTGGGATTCGAATCCTTGTCTAGCACATTCCAACATCTCATGCTGCACTGTCTGTGTGGGTGTGTACACATTTTACACTGTCGTGGTACCATATATGTTCTTTGTAGCCAATATTTTTAACACAATAAACAGAGGTCAGTTTATCAATGGGCTATTACTCTTTAGAAACTTTAAAATACTTTTTCCTATTATATAAAAATAGTGAACTCTTCCTGTGGAAAATATGGGAAGTGTAGGAAATGTCCCACATGATCCCACAACCAAGCAATAGGCTACATTCATATTTCAATGTTTCCTTTCTATATTTTTCTATCTGCATATTTCTTTTATTTGGGATAATTCTATATATATATATATATATAGTTTGGTAACTTTACAATTTCACTTAATATTAGCAAAGTTAATATTAATAAAATCAATATAAAATATATTGACATATATGTATATTTTCATATAAAATATACAATAAATTTACTGACATGCATTCATTATATTTATTAATATAAAATAAATGAACATTTTCTTAACAATGTGTCAAAACATCATTTTAATGGCCCAATACTCTTCTATCTATATGTATGAAATTTATTAAGCCAGTCTCTAACTTATTTTCTTTCCAATTTGTCACTTTTAAAATTTTGCAGTGAGTGTTGTTACACATAAGTCTTTGGCCTCATATCTGATAATTTCTTTAGATTCCTAAAAGTAGAATAAACAGAACAAATGATATATAAATATTTTCAGAACAATGTTATATGGTGTTAATTTACAGAAAGTCTGTACAAACGTGGATTCACCAATAATCTTGTTTCACCCTCCATAACATCACTGGATATTTCCATGTTGTTTTTCTTCATATGACGGACATGAATAAGCCTTACTGTTTCAATTAGGACTTTTATTACTAGTGAGGCTGAATTTATTTTTATATGTTTACAGGCCATTTTTATTTCTTTATCAAATCGTATGTCCTTTGCACAGTGTTAAATTAGCATTTGTTTTATTGATGTGTAAGAGCTCTTGACGTATTATGGTATTAACCCTTTTCCGTGTATTTGTTGTACGTGTTCTTCCACTGTCTCATTTACCTCTTAAACTTACTTATCACTTAAGAAGTCTAAAATAGATAGGCAAACAGGAGTAGCTGTTAGGAAACACAAGCGTTTTGGAGTAGTATCCCTTTAATAGTTTTATGAAAGACTTGGGGAGAGAGATGAGTTTTTGTAGATGGGAAATCTAAGTCCTGAAGACATCAAGTCAGTATATCAATGTCAATTAATATGCCAGTCTCCAGGGAAGGATGTACAATCCACATCTCCTAACTCCCAGAACAATCTACGGCCACTTGACCTGTTTGACTTTCTATTGTGAGCATTCTCGTTCTCTCAAAAGTATGGAGAAATTGTTTGATCCATAAACCAACACTGAACAAGTGCATCAGGTGTAATTTTGGATTCCTCTTCCATGTGGCTCATGTGGAGCCCCAGGGACCTCCACACAGCTCCAGCTCCCAGCCCACTGTTCCTGATTCCTGGAATTTATTTCCCAAACCACAATGTCAGAACTGACAAGGGGATAATGGTATAGATTTAAAAAAACCCTATAATTTATTATTTAACACTAACTCTGAAAACTCAAGTGGAAGCAGCCACAGGGCAGCAATTCCTGGAAGCTCTCTCCAGCAAGCAGGCTCATCAGCCTTTTTTATGCCTACATCATATTTACTTTTACCTTCAAGACGTATTCTTTTGTATTTGTCCCAAACCTCTCTCAGCAAAGAGGTGAAGTTGGTCTCATGTGGCCTCACCCCTAATAATTGTTTACTTTATTCACTCATGAGACTCACTCACCATTCACTCCCTTAACCACGAACGAGTTGGTGAGCTTTTGTTAAGCTAACCAACAGTGGAGCATGGACAGTGCATTCTAAAGGAGACCCTTAGGGATATCTAATCACATCCCCCCAGAACAGTCAACTAAACTCCCTCCTGTAAATGCAAATCTTGCCTTGGTTCTGCCTGTTTTCATTTCTCTTTCTCTCTTTCTCTCCCCCACCCCCTTTCCTTCTTTCCAAAGTCTGGTTGACCTGCTGTTTTCTCATAAATTTACTAACTTGATTTTGTTTCTACTAGCTATTCTTAATGCCTTCTGTCTATAGTAGATTCCTGAATAAAGTTCCCCACAATCAATACCTCTCAATCAATTGTACTAGCAGTGTAGCTGAGGCCACAAGAGAACAAAAAGCCAAATTTTGCCTTCACGAGTCAAACAATGTCTTTCCCATCCATCCAGGTTGTGATAATGCGGGATTACCACCATGACAATGTGGTTGACATGTACAACAGCTACCTTGTTGGCGATGAGCTCTGGGTGGTGATGGAGTTTCTAGAAGGTGGTGCCTTGACAGACATTGTTACTCACACCAGGTATGTCTCCCTAAAACCCAAGGGACTTATTCTCCTCCAGGGTAAAACCTCACTGACTGTCTTTGTGAACTCTTCATAAATTGTCAGAACTTTGGAGTCAGGGATCACAACTATCCCTTCCCCCATATTCCCCAGAATGCCATTATATCATGCGTGAATAATCATTCATTCAATTAACATTCTCCCTGCTCTCAGAAGGTCATGAATACCCATTGATTTAAAATCAGCAAGATGCTGAGAATGAAATTTCAGTAACAAGTAACAGAATTTCCTTTTACCTACATAGATTTCTAAAACCACGTTTTGTTCTCCTGAGTTGTCCTGCTCTTGCTGTGTGCAGATACCACCAAGGGGGCCTGAGGAAGGAAGGGGCCTGAGGAAGGAAGGGCAGGTAGAGGATCAGTCAATGTTTTGTGTCAGAATAATGAACCTACATAGGAGAGAAAAATTCTTCAATTCTGTTTTAAAATAGTCTTGAAAGTAGCAATGGTCAATTACCAGCTTATTGTTTCAGCTATTTGCCTCCCTGATGTGTCAGTTCTAGTTATTTCATTAAGTATTTATTGAGCAACTTTTATGTGCCAGGCTCTTTCTTAAGTTCTGGGGTTATAGAAGATACAAATGAATAAGGCTCGGATACATCCCACCGCCCTCCCACCCCCCGGCTCCCTGCCAGGGAAGTCACAGATGAGAAATAAGTACACTACAATACCTGCACAAAATTAGAAAGATGTATATAAGTGGCATAGAATTATGTCTCTATCAGGGAGAGTAAAGAAAGACTTCTAATACAAGGTGATATCTGAAATGGGTTTCGAGAGATGAATAGGAGTTTACTAAGAAGGCAAGTGAGAAGAAAAGGGCATTGAAGGCAGAGGAAAAAATATGTGCTGAGACACTGCTTCTCCAATTTCAGTGTACATACAAATCACTGTGGATCTTATTAAAATGCGTATCCTGATTCAATAGGGAGAATTGTAAGACTCTGCATTTCTAACAAGCTCCCTGGGGATGCTGATGCTGCCAGTTCATGGACCACACTTGAAGAAGCAAGGTTCTAAGGAACAGACATATGAAGCAGCATGTTACATTTTAAGTTTGTTTTTGCCGGTAAATAAATTTCTGAAGAGTTAAGGGAGGCTTGTCATGAGGAAGAGGTATTAAATATCAAGTGATGTTATAGAAATGGCACCTAAATCAAAGTGGGTCCAGATGAACACCATAGGTGGAAAACAAAGTAGCAAGAAAGCACTGGAAAATCCCATGAGAGGGATAGAAAATGCTGCTTTTTCTCCACTAGTATGAGACAAAGTTTCAAGTCCCTACAGCTCTCAGTCTATAGTAGACCATCTAATAATGAAGGGATGGGAGTAAAGACATTGAGCACTTTTATCACCAACGACTCAGCTGGAAGCCCCTTATTACTGTAGCAATAGGATGTTCCCACCAAAAAAAAAAAAACAGAAAAGAAAAAACATAACATCATCTTAACTAGTAGAAACAGATATATTGGAAAGATTTAAGAATAAGGCAAATGTGATTTACATGCAAAGCAATTAATAAAAATATGTCCAGGCCAGGTATGGTGACTCATGCCTATAATCCTAGCACTCTGGGAGGCGGAGGCAGGAGAATCATTTGAGCTCAGGAGTTTGAGACCAGCCTGAGCAAGAGGGAGACCCCATCTCTACTAAAAAATAGAAAAATTAGCCAGACATGGTGGCGCATGCCAGTAGTCCCAGCTACTCAGGAGGCTAAGAAGAGGATCACTTGAGCCCAGGAGTCTGAGGTTGCAGTGAGCGATGATGATGCCGTTGTACTCTACCCAGGGTGATAGAGTGATACGCTGTCTTAAAAAAATAAATAAATAAATGTCCAAGGGAGGGGCTTTTTTTCTTGCCTTCAGGAACTTCACATAGCTACTCTTGTCTCTCTACGGATCTCCGTTCGTTAAGGTTCCTTTCATTCTTGTTTTAATCAGGGGGAACCACTTAAGAGCTAGCCTCTCTGGAATGCATTGTATTTTCTGATTTCTTCCATCCAATTTGGTCAACTAATTTCCCCTTAAACACAGAGTGGTTCCAGAGAACAAGAAGCAATTGCACATCAAAGAACACCATGAATATTTAGAATTTGAAATCCTTCAGGTGATAATTCAGAAAGTTTCCTAGCATAGATATTGGATAACTGTTTTATTGATTGATTGGTTGGTTGGTTGGTTTATAGAACATCTAACCCCTTGCAACTCAAAGTGTGGTCTGAGAACCTGGGAGCATGTGAGAAGTGCAGAATATGAAGCACTGCCCCAGACCAACTCAATGGGAATCCACACCAGATGCACAGGTGTTTCTTATACATACTGAAGTTTTAGCACTAACCTACCATTTTTTAGGATTAAATTACCTCCTTGTAATTTAATGGAAAACAGGAAACAAAGGGTTCCAGAGGGAAAGGAAGGTGCCAAGCACTGTCAGCTTCTTCACATATACATTAACTCTTATAACTATCACATCTCTATAAGGCTGATGTTGATGTGCTTGTCTGTCAGATGATGGAGCCATGACTCAGGGATGAGAAGTATCTTTCTCAAGACCACACATTTAATCATTGATAGGGCCAAGATTTGAATTTGGGATTGACTCTAGAACTGAAGCATTTTTATCCCACACCAGGCTTCTTTCCTGTAGAAGTAGAAAAGCACCAGCCATTTTTCATTTGGCCATGCCAATTTCAAAGGTATTGAATTAGGAATCAGTAGCATTTGTCACATGTTCCAGTTAAAGGTGATCTTTCAGTTAGCGATTGAGGGTCAGATTCAATTAATGTTTGGCATAGTTGACATGCAAAGAATCTTTATGCCTGCTTCAAATAACACAAGTCTCATGGAATTCAAGAGAAATGAATTTTATTAAAGATGATGGTTCTTGGTCCTGAATTACTTTTAAGGTGTCTTTGAGTTTGTCCCCTAATGCTGATGCTCTAAACCTCTGAGGGATGTGCTTCTGGCACATGTGAGAATCATTATGTGAAAACAATCCAGCACAATGACCAGCACACTCGTATAATAACAAAACCAAGAACACAGAGGTCGTCGATTTCCTCTCTGTTTCAGGCAAGAACATTTTTTCTGACCTGCCTTTGTATGGGACTGATTTTTTGCTGTGAAGGAAAGGGTGTATTTTTTCATACCCATCAATCTTATACCGTCAGTGTTCTTCTAATTGGCTATCTCCTTAGACTTTACTTCTGAATCCCAGCATTACCTGGGCAGGATTTTCTGGCATCAGCAAGACTGAACCACAAATTCAAGGCCATCCATTTCATTGTCCTACTGAGCTAAGATTTATCTGGGGTTACTGGAATTTCCCCAGGTGGTCCTTAAATTTAGGTTCTGGACAATTACACCTTCTGTCTCTTCTGACTCCCCTCTATTTGCATGATAGTTTGTTTCAGGGGCTGTTTCACGTTTGTTATTTAACTTGGGCTTCCCAGTATCTCTGTGATAGGGAAGAAATTTTATACATAGATGAGTTAGTCAGATACTTAAATGAGTCATTTTGAGGTCACCTAGCAACCTCTGCAGCCCAAGTAATTCTCACCTGGATTCCTCAGTGGCTGAACTATATCACTCATTAGGAAAATCCATTCTTTTGGGTAGCAAAGGAGTGAGGGACAGCGGGAAAGTGAAAAGCATGGCTTCTGCACTCAAAAAGAGCGAGGTTTGAATCATGACCTGGCCACTTTCTTAGCTTTGAAACCTTGGGCAGGTCGCCCGACCTCAGTCTCCTCCCCTGAAGCCTGAACCACCTTCCCCACATGGGTGCAGACATGAGATGTGGCAACAATGTCCACTGCTATGTATGCTTCCTTCCTCGTTCCCACGATTCGTCTGTGAAAGTAATCTCCATTCACACTTAGTTGTGAGTAACTTCCTAGGTCCCATTTCTTTTTGACAGAGGGACCCAAAGCCACAAAAACCCCCAGCTCCTGGAAGAAGGGGAGGGGAGGGAGGTGAATGGGGAGTAGGGTAAACCTCAGAGGCAGAGCTTAGAAATCCAAAGACCGCTTTGCCCGAGTTCAGCCTTGAAGAAAACTGTGGCTGTCCCTATGTCCAAGATGAGGAAAAAGAGACCTGAGGTAGTTAAAGGACTTTTTTCAAGATTGCCTAACAGCCACTCCTGGAACCTGGCCTGCTTACTCAGTGTGCTCTCTCTGTAGGCCCCTGGACGTTTGTCAGTGCCTAAGGCATTATCTGTAAAAGTTCATACAAGTGCATTTGTATTAATGACCCAAAAGCTAACAAATAGAGATTCTTTCCTTTGACTTATGTCTGGCCCCTGTCATCCTCCGTGCCAAGCCTTTGTTCTGGGAATCAAATCCAAAGACTTCCTTTCCCTTGCCTGTAGATTTTCCAGATATGGGCTGAGGATTGCAGACTGGTTCACTAGAACTCAAGGGATCTGCCTCTCTTGAGCACTTTAAAGATGTTTTTAAGCTTGTCTTGTTCCTTAAATGTTATTTCCTCTCTAGAATGAACGAAGAACAGATAGCTACCGTCTGTCTGTCGGTTCTGAGAGCTCTCTCCTACCTTCACAACCAAGGTGTGATTCACCGGGACATCAAGAGTGACTCCATCCTCCTGACAAGTGATGGCCGGGTAAGAGTCTCATGTTTGGCCCCTCCACAGTTTGCCTCATCTCTTCGTCTGTCACAGGCACAATTTTCTTAAGAACACTTTCTCATGATTCTAATTTTCTTAGTCACAAGTCACCCACCACTCTTCCCAGAAGGCTTACAAAACGGAAATTACCATCCTGTCCTCTGTGTCATCCTATTAGTCAGAATTACCTGTGACCTGAGTTTGATGGATAATTTGCCTCCTTAACAATGAGTGTGGGAAGTCATGGAGACTATGGACTTTTCTTTTCTTATTCTGCCACATTTCTATTTTTGTGGCAGAAAAAGAAAACGGCTGCATCCACCCTATTCCTGTGGATATGCATGTCTGCAGGAAACAGATGACCAACTTCACTCCGGGAATCTCAGGAGCATTTAATAAAGGGACAGTTTACAAAGGTGTGGGCAGATGTAGAAAACATCATAAGGAGTAGTGCATGAGGATTAGTGCAGTGCTCAAGAATGAAACACCACTTGTAATATCCCACGCCTGAAAAGGGGAGAGTTATCCCAGCGGAGGTCAGCCCAGATACCGGCTCACAGATATGTGAGCAAATAAATGGTTGCTTCAAGCCACTACGTATTGAGTAGTTTGTTATGTAGCAAAACCTGACTGATACAGGCTCCTATACCCCTCCTTTCTCTGAGCCATGTGGCATCAGGTGACGTCTCTCTTGCATTTGTGACCAGCCTGTGGTTGACGGCCTCTCTCACTTACCTGACAGTTGGCTGTCTCAGGACAGTGGAGGCAGCAAGGCTGTGTATCACTTGTTCCCTGCAGAGTAGCACAGACTCATTCACGTGGTACCTGTGGCAAAGTTCCCAAGCGCAGCAAGAGAAGCAAGCCCCGGTGCACAAGCCGTTTGGAGGCCTCTGCTTATACCGTGTTTGCTAAAGTAAGTCACACTGCACAGCCAAGCTGAGATCCAAGGGATGGGGAAACAGACTCCACCTCTTAATCATATTGCAAAGGGATGCAGATATGGGGAGGTGAAAAATGTGTGTGCATGTTTGCACAATCTGCCATCGAGCGGGGGAGCTATGAGAACAGGGCAAGAATCCTCCCCGCCCTGATTCACAAAAGCACCTCGGCAAGGCCCTGTAGTCTTAGAACACGACCTGCAAAGTTGTGTTAAACTGGTCCACCGATGGCCTCTGGGGACTGGTCCTTACAGAAAAAGCAAAGCAGGACAGTTTCAGACCAGACTCTCTTTCCCTGTTTATAGAGATTGACGGTTCAGGCTTCTGTCCTGTAAGTTCATGTCCAATATCAAAATGAGACATGAGACCAAGATAACAAGTCATTGTTTAATCAGCTTACTTAAAGATCTCCCCTCCCCTCAATGTGCAAGATTATTAAATCATTCAGTTATTCTCAAAAGTGGAACCTTTGTCTCAGGCGTCTCCTGCACCTGTGTGAACCTAGCAAAGAGCTCACAGGGACAGACATGTTGTAAGCGCTTTTAGCATTAGTGGTTTTATCCCTCACTCATTCAGTAAATATTTGCTGAATGTCTACCATGTTCCAGGGATGGTTCTGTGTCCTGGGGATGAACAAAGCAAAATCACATCCTTTTTAGGCTTATTTGGGGAATGGGAATTTGATAATAAACAAATAAATAAAGAAAAACAAATCACCACCAGACAAGCAGTGACAAGTGCTAAGTTTTCTGTGATTAAGTTACGCAGAGAGTAAGGAGGGTGGAGAGTGATGAGGGTGCACTCTGGTGGAGGCTGGTCAGACAAGGTCCCTCTGAAGTGGCAGCATCACGGCAGAGACATGGGAGGGGTTGGACCCTGTGGCTGTCAGAGGCAAGAGTGGTCCAGGCACTGGGAATAGCAGCACATCGCGTGGATCTTCTGCCTCTTGGCCATGTTGTTCAAAGTTCACTCGTTCACATTTCAGAGCGGCACACCAAGTGGACTTCAATGGGCTTCTCCAGTTTCTATAGAGAAAGGAAACTTTTTTTCTTTTAACAGAAAGAGGGCAGAGATGGAGTGTGGCTACTCCAAGAAAAGGCTGAGTACATTTTTATATTAATGTATAAGCACAGAACATCATATAGTGGGGAACATCATATAGTGGGGAAAATGTTTTCAATTATCTATTGTTATTATAAGAAAGCACCTCAACATTTAGAGTCTAAAGTCAATGGTCATTTTAGCATTGTCTCTTATGGCTCCAAGGGTTGGCTGGGCTCAGCGAGGCAGACTTGTGGCTAGGTGATGCCTGGGGCTGGAGTCATTTAGAAGTCACCCTAACTCACATGTCATGTAGTTAGTGCAGAGAGGTCAGCTGGAGCTGTCACCAGACGACCTACAAGGTGACCTCTCTCCATGTGGCTTGAGCTTCCTCATGGCATGATGGCTGGGTTCCAAGAGTACATCCCAAGAAAACAAGGTGGAAGTACATGGCATTTTTATGACCTAGCCTCAGAGTTACACAGTGTCACTTCCACCATAGTCACAGCCCTTCCAGATTCAGTGGGGAGGGAATATAGAGTCCTTCTCAGTGGGAGGAAAATTCAGTCATACTGTAAGAAGAGCTCATGGGATGGGCGATATTATTGTTAGAGTTTTGGGAAGATACTTTCTGCCACACAAGATACATTGGGTTCTCTTCCTGCTGGGAGATGTTTAACATCATTAGTATTAGAGAAATGCAAATTAAAACTACAGTGAGATATAACTACACACCTATAAGAATGGCTAAAATGAAGAATAGTGGTAACA
>CAUYRT010067986.1:0-40658 GCA_963574885.1 Lepilemur ruficaudatus | reverse complement strand
GTCGTGCTTTTTTTAACACAAACTTTCCTTTACTCTCCCACAGCAAATTTTTTTGATTTGTTTCAATAATAACTTTTATATTTTATGTTTGTTTGTTTGTTATAATGGGTGGGTGGGTGGGAAGGAAGAAAAAGAAAGAGGTAACAACTGATAATGAATGAGCAGTTACCTTGTTTTGGGCACAGTTTTAAATATACACACATTAACTTGTTTAATCCTCACACAACAATGGAAGTTGATACTTTTATTATCTTCATTATACAGATGAGAACACTGCAACTCTGAGAAGTTCAGCAATTGGCCAAAGGGCACAGGGCTAGGAAGTGGCAGCTTAGGGGTTTGAACCTAGAAGAATTCAGGGCAGCCTCTAGGAGCTGAGCCCCCTAACCCACTAAGAATCCTAGGGAGGCAGGGGCATTCTGAGCGGGCTTCTGAAAAGGGTGCATTCTGGGCCAGAACTGGCCTTGTGACTCTCTTTGCCTGGCTCCAACAGGAAATTCTCCAAAGGAGTGGGGGGCGGGCAGCTGGTTTTTTTGTATTCTCCAGCTCAGGAAACTTTCAGCAGTAATGAGCTGAGGGGTCTCTGCTTTCCTTTTGCAGCATATGTACGTGGGAAGGCAACAGCCCTCAACACAGTCATCCACAGCTAGCCATGATCTAACCCTGGAAAGGGGTGTGGAAGCTGCTCCAGATTTCCCAAAGCACTTAGACTGGGGTGCTGAGGCCCAGGCTGGCCCACTCTGTACCGCTGTGAGACTCCAACCTCAGGCCCACAGTCCCTCACCCCCAAGGGCCCTCCCAGACAAATGGCAGCGTCTGTGTCTTCCAGCTGGGCAGGCCGGTAAGGGCAGGTGGGTACACCATCCCCTCCATCTGGGCACCCTCTCCCCACTGGCTGCCCCATCCCACGGGCACAAGATTTGCAAAGACTAAGATGCAAAGAACATTTGAAAACAGGACCACAAGGGAGGCCAAAGATTGACACGAGAACAATGAAATCATGGAAGAGATATTTGAGGATGAAATTTCTCAGTTCACCAATAGTTCACCAACTGGCCACCTAACACTTTTGGTAAAAGCCAGGTCCAGGGACAGCCTGTGATCCCCACTGGCCAATCAGGAGGGAGGCAGGCAGGAGCAGAGTCCTAAACCGCCCCCCCCACACCTGCTGTTAACCCTTTCATTGCTGGACTGTGGTTGGAGGGGAGACAGGGCCCGGGAGAGGGGCATTTGGGGAGTTGGGGCATTTACCAAGGAGCACAGATGGATTTTGATATTTTAACAACTGCTAAGGCCTTGCTGGAGAGGGCCAGCTGAGTAGGATGCAGGACAGGGCCTCCTGGTGGGAGCCTGGGGGTGGGGGGAAATAGATGACTGTTCTGTAAGGCAGTTTCTCCCAGGCCCCGAGGAAGGAGCCCACATGACAGAGGGTCCCTTTCAGAGCAGACACTCTGCCACTACCACTGCAGACACATGGCAGCCTGCAGGGCTGGCTCATGGAGATGTGTTCCCCACAGGGAGGACAAGATGATTTGCACTGAGCCTTCCAGGCGAGCACAAGCTTTCTCTCTCTCTTCAACTCCCCCCCCCCTCCCCAAAGCCTAGTCTCTGAGGCATTTGTGAGGAGGAGGCAGCCAAGGCCCCCACTGGCTATTCTCTGTGCAAAGCTAAGTAGCCTGGGGGACTGGGAGGAAGACCTTGACCTCCAGAGCCCTAAGCTGCCGCTGACAGCAGACAGCAAGGGGGACCCTTGGGAATGGCGCTTTATTGAGGAACATTTGTCTTCATTTGGGGCAGTCTACATCTTATCCCACAGGCGTGCCCTGAGGCCCGAGTGTCCCTGACCCCTACCCCAACTGTCCCTGAAACTACAACTGCTGTCCCCCCGCTGGATTGAAGGGGTAGTGGCCTCTTAAAGCCCCTGAGAGCCAAGGTGACAGATGTCAGGGAAGAACAACAGGAAATTCCCTACAGCACCCCAGAAGGCTCCCAGCCCCTGCCCGGGGAAAGGAGACTTAGGGCAGGCGTGGCCACCTCACAAACTCAGCCACAAAAATCTGGGTCCTCCTGGGCCAGCGAGTCTGGAAATTCAAAACTCATATTCAACATAATAATCATAGATCTCGATAATGAAAAAAAATATGTACCTATGGTTTTCAGAATGCAAATTGAAGAACTAAATCTCCTCAAAATCACTGTGGCTGGTCGGAAGGTCCCCAGACACTGTCTTCTCTCTCATAGACACAGACTCTGCTGGGAAGGACTCTGCAAAAGGGGCTTTAGAATCCGAAAACATCAGAGTGCAAGATTATGGTGGGGTTTTTTTCCCTGAAAAATTCAGGATATTTAAGATGTTAGAAGACCACGAACTAGGTTCTAGATGCTGCCACAAATCTGAGTTAATAAATCACTTCATCTCCTCGCGCCTCGTATTCCAAATATTAAAAAAAAAAAATTGCCTAATCATCAAAGGAGATGGCAGGAAGCAAGGCCACCAAGGCGCGACGGTGACTATACCCCAGACCCGACCCACCTAGGCCTGGGGTAGCAGCGCGAAGGCCCAGGTTAGCGGCGCGTGCGGAGCCCAACTCCACAGCCAGGTTTAGGGGGCTGCGAGCGGGAGGCGCAGGCACGTGGCGCGCCTCGCTCCAGCACTTTCCAAACGCGCCGCGGCGCGGCACCAGGACGGCTGGCTCTGGGGGTGGGAGTGGGGCTGGTGGGGCCAACCAGGCACCCGAGTCCCCTACCGGGAGTCGTTGCGTTAAAAACGCGGGGCCGAAGGGGCCAAGCCGCGTCCGACCTCCGCGCCCACACCGGGGGCTCGCCCGCCCTGCTCGCTGCGCTCATCTCCATGTGGAGCGGCGTCCCGGCCGCCCTCCTGTCGCCGCCGCGGCTGTGCAGGCGCGGGCGCCCCGGGCTCCCTCCCTTCCCCTCCCCCGCCCGCGCCTTTGTCTGGCCCGGCGGCGCGCTCGGAGCCAGCAGGGCGGGTAATTGGCGGCCGGAGGAGGCGTGCGGGCCGGCCGGGCCTCCGCTAATGAGCGGGCGGAGCCGCGGGGAGGGCGCGGCGCGGCCCTGGCGTAGAGCCGGGGAGGGGGCTTCCGTGGCCGCGGGGACCCGGAATGGCCCTCCGGGTCCCAGCCGCCCCCTCCCGGGCTACGGCGGGGAGCGGCGCCCGGAGGGACAAGCCCTCCTCCTCCCCCTCCCCCATGCGGTCTCCGGCGCGCTCCAATTACCCTGCGGCCGTGCCAAGGCCTCCGGCTGCCCCCGGGCCGCCCCCGCGTCCCCGGAGAAGTGCCAGGGACCGAACGCTCGGGCGAGAGGAAAGAGGGAGGAGGCTCCCTGGGGGCTTCGCCGAGCTGCAGGGGACCCGGGCGGCCCAGGCGCCCCAGGGGCACGGCCGCGCCGGGGAGCGGAGGGGACCCCCCTCCCGCCCCCGCCGGGGTCCGATGCCGGAGAGCTCTCTCCTAGAGAAGCGAAACCTGCTCCAGCATAGATAGCGAGAAAATCCACCCTGGCTTCTAAATTAATTGTACTGAATCCGCCGCGTTCTGCCAGCCCGAGGTACGGCGGGCTTGGAGTAGTCTGTACCAAAGGGCGCGATGGCCGCTCGCTGGGGTTGGGGAATCATGTGTTGTTAGCTCTGAGAAACCCCCTCTCCAAGACTGCTTGAGGAGTGACCGAGGCCATCGGAGCTTTAAGGAGAACAGGGGTGGGAATGGGGGACACAGGGAAACCTTTCTCCAGCCAGTCCTCCCCCTCCGGGAGGCCCGCCCTGCTACCATCAGTGGCCCGAGCCCCCTGCTCCAGGAGCCGGGCCCCTTTTGGGGTGCAGTCCCCAAGAGTCAGGAATTCTGCAGCAAACTGGCCCTGTGGCCCCATGCCCAACATCCCCGCTCGTCTCCACGGAGCCCTTATCGGTCTCCACTCCCGCCTGTGCTTTGATCCCAGGCTGCCTTCTGGGTTCTTGAAGTCACTGATGGCTTCATGTTAACAGGATTCTTCACGGCCGCCTTTTCAGAATGGCTTCTCAGACTTGAAGGCTGAGACACTGTCTGTGGAAGGAAGGGCCCAGGCCTCAGGGTCTTGGGAGTACATGGGGGAGCCCCACACTGCCCCCAGCACAGCCTTAGGAAACCACCAGCAGCTCAGGACAGCCCCAGGGGGAGCATGCCCCAGTGGCCTCCAGTGTCCCTTGACTTAATGGGAACTGCCACATTTCAGGGAAGAGAGGACATTTTCTTCGGAAGACTCCCCACCTAGAACCTTTTCCTTTCCTGCCCAATTCCCCCCACAGTGGCCACCTGGGAGCAGCCCACCCACAGAGAGCTTTTTTCCCTTTTCATTCATTTTTTATTGAGGTATAACTTACATACAGTGACGTGCACACATCTTAGGTGCACTGCTTGATTAATCCTTACGTGTATACTGTATAATCACCACCCACGTCAATACGTGGAGCATTGCCAGCAACCCAAAAGTTTCCCACATGCCCTTTCTTAGTCAACATCCTCCAACCATTCTGATCTCCGTGGCCCTGGGTTAGTTGTGCCTGTTTTTATAAATGAAATCGTGCAGCCTGTGCTCTTTGGTATGCGGCTTCTTTCACTCACTGTCTACCAGATCCATCCATGCTATTACACGAAACAGTAGTTCATCCTTTTTAATTACTGAGTGATATTCCATTGTATGACTATACCACAATTTATCCATTTGACTTCTGATGGACATTTGGATTGTCTCCAGCTTGGAGCTGTTATGAATAAAGTGGTTCTGAACATTGTTCATATGTTTAACTTGATTGTCAAATAGTTTTCCAAAGTAGTTGTGCCCAGTTAGCTTTTTAAAGCTACAATCAGGGCACAAATGCTTTTCAGAGAAATAAGTTACAGCACAGCATAATAATGACAGGGCACATATATTGAGCACTTAGAATGTGCTAGGTACTGCTCTAAGGGATTTGCATGTAATTAACATTTACATACATACATGTATGGCAAACATTCTCACAGTGCTGAGTTTCATCTTAGAATGAGCACAAGATCTCAGAAGCTGGGTCAGAATGATCTTTGTATTGCCTGCCCCAACAGGGACCCAGATACAATATTCTATGTTAGTGGAATGAATCAGCTCCATTTTACAGATGAGAAAACCAAGGCACAAAGAAGTGGGGACTTGCTAAACATTCTGTGGCTAGCGAGTGGCAGGGCCAAGTCTGCAATGCAGGTCCCCGGGTTCATGGCATTGCTGGCATTCTTATGAATGTAAGCCTCCTTTAATTTCCTCCCTCTTACACCCCAAGTTGGCACTCTAGAGCTCCAATCTTTTGGTGCCCTTGTCTTCCTTTCCCCATTATCTCTTCTTATGTAACAAACCACCCTAAGACTTAATGATTTAAAACAATTATTATTTTCTCTTGTTCTGTGAGTTGAGTGGACTCAGCTGGAAGGTTCGTTCTTGTGGTCTCTCAAGCAGCTGCAGCTGCAGTTATCTGTGGGCTGCACTGGACCAGGCATCCAAGACGGTGCACACACATGGCTGGTGGCTGATGCTGGCTGTTGACCCACAGCTCAGCTGAGGCTGTCAACTGGAGCACCTCCATGTAGCTTGGACTTCTCACAGCACTGCACTGCCTTCTCAGAGGGTGTGTCCCTGTTTCAAGAGCAAGAATCGCAAGAGGCAGGAAGGGGAAGCCACCAGGCCAATTAAGAGCTACACTAGGAAGAGGTCTAGATTCACTTCCATCATATTGTGTTGGTCAAAGGAGTCACAGGGCCTCACCAGATTGAAAGGGGTGGAGACAAAGACTTGATGAATGAGTGGCAGGTCACATTGCAGAAGACCACGTGAGATAGCAACTATAGTTGTAGCCATCTTTGTAAAGTATATACCCTCTTTGCCCAGTTACGTTACTCCCAGCTCTAGGTCCAGGAATGCCAAAATCATCCCTCCACCTCTTTGGTCTTTGAAGACACAAGGCTCCCAGGACTCCTTCCATTTCAGGTCAAAACCACCATACTGAGTCTTCTTAACACCACACCCTTGGCATGCCCCAACTGGGCCCACCCTGCACAGTCCCCTGTGTCAGTTCGTCATTCCTCTCTGGGTCCCTGCCCACACACATCACTTCCTCTCCCAGCTCTGGGCACTGTCACCACTCTGGGATGTTCAACCTGAACCTTGCCATCCTGGCCCTCCAACCCCAACTGCCACCTGTCCAGGCCTTCTCCTTCTAACAGTTGTCTCAGACAACACAGAGCCCTCTAAAATCCCTGACCAAACTAGGATTTTCCTACAGCTACCTAAGGTGTTTGGGGAGGAGGATCTGGCCTCTACCCTTATACTTGATTTGAATGAGCACAGACTTTCTAGTTAGAAAACTTGAGTTTGAATCCTTGCTCTGCTGCTAACTGGCTGTGTGGTCTTGGGCAAGTGGTCAAACCTCTCTGTGACTTGGTGTCCACATCTGCAGAATGGACATAATTATTGGACCCACCTCATAGGGTTGTTGTGAGGATTAAAGGTGGTAATACATTAACATCTGGTGCAAGAGAAAGGGAAAGAGTAGACACTCCCAGAATCGAGTCTTCTTTTCCCCAACTCCAAAGCTACTTTTTTGAAAGTAAACTTTTTCATGTGATTACTTTTTATATTTGAGGAATTTTCACAAGGTAAACCATGCAACCAGCACCCAGAGCAAGAAACAGAACATTACCAGCACCCAGAAGTCCCTGCCACCTTACAGTTCCTACCCACCCCCCAAGACTAGTCAGACTTCTAACACCCTAGATTAATATCTGACCACATTTGCGGCAGCCAACTCCCCTGCACAATTGGCGAACAAGATAGTCATCTATCTGGTGTGATTTGAAAGGAGCCAGAAAATCCAGCTCCCACTGTGCCTAAATTTCCTCCATTATTGAGGCATTCCATTGTGTTAAGCATTGCTCCTCACCCACAGTTCTCTTTTAAAATGCAAATCCATCTGTGTTGGAGTAAAAGCAATTCCCTAGTCCCATAGAAAAAAATATCTGGTCAACCTTTTTCCGCTGGTTCCCAGCACAGATGAACCTTGTTAACCAGCAAAGAGCTGCAGAAAAGGGGGAAGCATGGATGGAGGAAGATGTACTTTACCGGCTTCACAATTTGGCCCCAAGGGTGGTTCAGACTTTTAGCACATTTTTTAATCTGGTGTTTAAGGGATTCCATCCACCATCAACCAGAGCAATTCGATCAAGTCATCCAATACACAGAAAAGGAGCAGTGATAATAAAAATGAATCGGGGTGGGGGGTGGGGCGGAGCTGGGGTGAGGCCCCACCCTGGTTTTACAACACACCTTTCCAAGTCAGGCCCAGGAGAGCTTCTGGCTCTGTGACGTCATCAGATGTCAGGCCTTTTGACAAATGAGTCCGACCCGCAGCTGGAGCCTTTGATAAGCCATTTGCAGGCGTCTGGGAGACATCCACGCTGGTCTTGGGAATGCATCCTAGCCACATCTCAAATTCACATCTTTTCATGTTTTTTTTTAAAAGCATGCCACGCATCTGTGAAGATTCATGGCTTAAAATATTTTTTCTTTTCTCTGACATTTCACCTTTTCTCCTTATTTTATTTTTTTTTTTAAGGAAAAGAAAATATTCACTCCAAGGTTCATTTAGTTTCTGGGTAATAACTGTCAGATATTAACGGATAGCCCCATGCATTCAGCATAAAATAATAGAATTTGTTGAGTGCATTAGACATCCAATAATGGGCACAGCGGATGGTGTGCAGAGCTGAAGAAAAGCTTCTCTTGGTAAAAGGGAATGCACGCTATGAAAAACAAGACATAAAAGACATTTGTCAAAACGTCCTCTTGTACCTTCATACATTTGCACACGCAAGTCCTCCTACCTAGAACATTTTTTTTCTTATGTTACTTTTTCTCTCAGGCACCTCCTCCTCATCCTGCAAGATTCAAATCAGTCTATTCTCTTCCGGAAAGGAAGCCCTTGCCCGTCTTCTGGACTCCCACCTGTCATACCCTGTCCCCATAGCATCCTGGGCTTGCTTCTGCCAAAATACTTGTCATATTGCATTGTAACTGTCAACTGCAAACTGCAAGCTCATTGAGTTTGCAGGGCTTGTGTCTTCTACACCTGCGTTCTCGGCCCCTAACCCTGTGTGAGGCTCAGCCTAGCAGATGCTGTTGGTGTCTACCTGTGGTCCCCAGCTGTTAACCACTTCAGTGCAAATCTCTCCAGTTCCAACAGGCAGTATCTGCATCTTTTCCTATGTTCTCTGGCTTCCGGAGCCTACCTTGCTGTTCCTGTAGGTGGCTGGAAGTGTTAGAAAAGTAATGCCTTTCCCATCAGCCCTCAACAACGCCTGAAATGAGTCAGCATAGCCTTGCCGCTCCCTGGATGGGGAAACTGAGGCTTATGTTCACCATTGGCTTCAAAATTCCTCGGTGGTGTTAAACTCCACTTGCCGTGAATGGTAATGGGCTTGATTATTGCCTGCCTTTCTTCCTTTCCCTGTCTCACTTGCCTACCCACTCCCCTATCAGTGTTTCCCGGGTCACCTCCCAAATAAACTATGGCACAGGCATACCTTGGAGGTACTGCGAGTTTGGTTCCAGACCACTGCAATAAAGCAAACAATGCAATAAAGTGAGGTGAGTCACACAAATTTTTTGGTTTCCCAGTGCATATAAAAGTTATGTTTACACTAGTCTAGTGAGCGTGTATCGCATTATGTGCAATGTACATACCTCAATTTAAAAATGCTTTATTGCTAAAAAATGCTAACAATCATCTGAGCCTTCAGCAAGTTGTAATCCTTTTGCTGGTGAAGGGTCTTGCCTGGATGTTGATGGCTGCTGACTGATCGGGGTGGTGGTTGCTGAAGTCTGGGGTGGCTGTGGCAATTTCTTAAAATAAGACAACAATGAAGTTTGGCGCATTGATTGATTCTTTCTTTCAAGGAAGACTTCTCTGTAGCATGCGGTGCTATTTGATCGCGTTTTACCCACAGCAGAACTTGTTTCAAAACCGGAGTCCCTCCTCTCAAACACTACCCCTGTTTTATCGACTGTTTTTATGGAATATTCCAAATCCTTTGTTGTCACTTTAACAATGTTCACAGCATCTTCACCAGGAGTAAATTCCATCTCAAGAAACCACCTTTGCTCATGCAAAAGAGCAACTCTTTATCCATTCAAGTTTTATCATGAGACTGAAGCAATTCAGACACATCTTCAGGCTTCACTTCTAATTCCAGTTCTCTTACTATTTCCACCAAATCCGCAGTTACTGCCTCTGCCCAAGTCTTGAATCTCTCAAAGTCATCCATGAGGGTTGGAATCAACTTCGTCCAAACTCCTGTTCATGTTGATATTTTGACCTCCTCCCATGAATGTTCTTAATGGCAAGTAGAATGGTGAATCCTTTCCAGAAAGTTATCAATTTACTTTGCCTAGATCCATCAGAGGAATCATTATTCATGGCAGCTATAGCCTCATGAAATGTATTTCTTAAATAATAAAACTTGAAAGTTGTAATTACTCCTTGATCCATGGGCTGGAGAATCGATGTTGTGTTAGCAGGCATGAAAACACCATTAATCTCCTTGTGCATCTCCATCAGGGCTTTGGGTGACCAGGTACATTGTCAATGAGGAGTAGTATTTTGAAAGGAATCTTTTTTTCTGAGCAGCAGGTCTCAACAGTGAGCTTAAAATATTCAATAAACTATGCTGTAAACAGATGTGCTGTCATCCAGACTTTGTTGTTCCATTTCTAGAGCACAAGCTGAGTAGATTTGGCATAATTCTTAGGGGCCCTAGGGTATTTGGAATGGTCAATGAGCATGGACTTCAACTTAAAGTCACCAGCTGCATTTGCCCCTAACAACAGAGTCAGCCTGTCCTTTGAAGCTCTGAAGCCAGGCATTGACTTCTTTCTAGCTGTGGAAGTCCCACATGACGTCTTCTTCCAATAGAAGGCTGTTTTGTCTACAATGAAAATCTATTGTTTAATATAGCCAACTTCATCGATGATCTTAGCTAGATCTTCTGGAAAACTTGCTACAGCTTCTACATCAGGGCTCGCTGCTTCACCTTGCACTTATATGTTATGGAGGTGGCTTCTTTCCTTAAACCTCATGAACCAATCTCTGCTATCTTTGCACTTTTCTTCTGCAGCTTCCTCAGTTCTCTCAGCCTTCATAGAATTGAAGAGAGTTAGGGCCTTGCTCTGGATTAGGGTTTAGCTTAAGGGAATGCTGTGGCTGGTTTGATCTTCTATCCAGACCAGTAAAACTTTCTCCATATCAGCAATAACACTGTTTCACTTTCTTATCTTTCTTGTTTTCACTGGAATAGTACTTTTAATTTCCTTCAAGAACTTTTTCTTTGCATTCACAACTTGGCTAACTCTTTGGTGCAAAAGGCCTAGCTTTTGACCTATCTCAGCTTTCAACATGCCTTCCTTGCTAAGCTTAATCATTTCTAGCTTTTGATTTAAAGTGAGAGGCGTGTGACTCTTTCACTTGAACACTCGTAGGCCATTTGTAGGATTATTAATTGGTCTAATTTCAATTGGTCTCAAGGAATAAGGAGGCCCAAGGAGAGAGAGATGGAGGACGGCTGGTGAGAACACACACAACATTGACCAATTAAGCTTGCCATTGTCATCTTATATGGGCATGGTTCACAGTGCTCCAAAACAATTCCAATGGTAACATCAAAGATCACTGATCGCAGATCACCATAACAGATATAATAATATTTTAAATATTATAAGAATTACCAAAATATGACACAGAGACATGAAGTGAGCACATGCTGTCTGCTGGAAAAATAGCACCAATAGACTTGCTCAATGCAGGGTTACCACAAACCTTTAATTTCTAAAAAAAAAAAAAAAGGCAATATCTACTAAGTGCAATAAAGTAAAGAACCATAAAATGAAGTACGCCTGTACTTCCATTCAAATCCTTGTCTCAAGGGCAACTTCTGGAGAAGCCAAACTTAGAACCATATAATAGATGCTCAACAAATGATTTTTGGAATGAATAAATGATGGATTTTTTTATAGCACAAATACCAAAAGGAGCTCTCTAGGGCTGGATTTTCTGTAGGGTCTGTATTATCCATTTTAAGTAACCACATTGAGTCAAATACGAAGTCTACTTGAAAAGTTCTCTTTTACTTTGGACAAAGCAGACAAGACCAAGTGCCAAGGAACTGGGAAGATTGCATAGTGGGTGGCACTGAGGTAGACAGTTGTACCCAACTTAGACATTCGAGCACAGGGGAAGGCTTGTCAATTTGGTTTTGATTGAGGGTGCTGGCCACGCTGATTTCCTCTTTTTCCTCTTCTGTGATTGACCACCGTGTAGCCTCAACTGGGCTTTGGGGTTCTGCTTAGGTGAGAAGCTGGCAGGCTGTGTGCGCTGTCCCTTTCCCTGGGGAAATATCAACAGCTGAGTCTGTCCTCATTGCTGCCTCTCAGATTTACCTACCACCAGGGGCTGGGAAATAAGGAAATTAGCAAAGGTGTTGTCGATAGTGCACACTCCAATTTTACTGATCGCCTTTCCCCACAGAGGTGGGTTGTCCATTAGTCTCTAGCTTGGTTCTAAGAGACCATTTCCTGCCAGGGCTGATATTTCTGCCACCTATATTGTTCAGAGGGCTCTTTCTGGAAGTACTCGAGCTTATCAGAGCCCAAGCTGACCGCTGACATACTTTCTACTTGATCAGTTCTTTGAAATTTTGAGGATGTCCTAACATTTTGAATAAACTAAAATGATTTGCTTTTGTCACCTTGCTGTGTTTCTTGACAGGATTTCAAAATTGGAGATTTGCTTTTTTAGTCCCTTTTATAGGCAAGAGAGACTGGAATACCTGCTCGTACCCACAGGTAGGAAAAAGAACGCAACAAAAATAGCTAATATTTGTTGAGTTTTATAATGTGCAGAGAGCTCTGTGCATGTTATCTCCCTTAACCTTCACACAGCCCGTGGGGCATTACGATTATCTCCATCTGACAGATGAGGAGAGTGAAGCCCAGAGAGATTACAGAACTGGCCCAGAGTTATCAGGTTAGTAAGTGGCAGCACAGGGCACACGCCATGCGCCTGCGTCCTGAACCAGGGCCCTCAACAGACTCAACATTTATTGAGCACTGGTTATTGCTAGGGGGTTGTCAAGTAAACTTTACTTGCTTTTCTTGTGCAGTCTTCTATTCAGTATGTTCTGTGCAGTAGCATTTGTCTTCATTTGGGTTTCCCCTGTAGGGGCGGAAAGATGTGATTCCTTTCTTCACCCATCGTCAGGGTCTCCATCAACACTCCTATAACAAAAGCCAGGCTAACAAGAGAAAAGCATGACAAACTTATCGAGTCAAAGTTTTACGTGACACAGGAGGTTTCAGAGATGAAGACCCAAGGAAATCTGTTTTTATGCTTAGATTTGATGAAGAATGAACATCTGTGCAGAAATGTGATTGGACAAGAGGGTGTGGTGTAATGGTAATAGACAAAGAGGGGGACCCAGGAAGGCCTGTCTGCTCAGATCCTTCTTGGCGTCTCTGTGCAGCATTCCTTCCTGCTGGGTGTGGGGCAGGCCCCTCTGGAATGAGGGAGAAGGGAGAGAGTGACCTTTCTAGGTTTAATGGTTTGCATTGAAGGAGAGGGGTTCTAGTTTCTATGCCCCACCTTAGGGAAAAGGAATTCTGGTTCCTATGACTCGCTTCCTGCGAGAAAGGGGAGTTAGAGAGAGAAAGGGCAGGCGAGGGTCAGAGAGCCTGTGCTTCTGAGGCTTCCAATCTCCTGTAGTTCAAAGTACTCAGGGTGCCAAGGTACCATACTTTGGGCATTGTGTTCTGAGCCCCAAAACCACAAAAGGAGACCATAAGATAAGGATGTGAATGCAAGTCAATTACTTGGAAGGGGATTCCGGAAGGCACCAGCAGGGGAGTGGGGAAGTGAAGCAGGGAAGGAAAGGAAAGGGAAGGGGTCGCTAAAGGTGTATTGTAGAGAAAGTTACCACCATAGGCAATTGGGGCTCAATCCTGCTGGGGAGCTTGGGGAGACACTGTAGAACATGTACCTCAAGTACCATATCCAAGGGACAGGGAGGCTAGGGTATGTATCCACCAACTCTCTTGGGTCATTAGTTGAGGGCTGGCCCCCTAGCCTGCCGCATGCAGGCAGAGTGGGCTCCGGTGCCAGAGGAAGCCAAGAGATGCAGATGCTAGCTGTTGGAAGACAGGCCTGAGTGCGCTGAAGGACAAGGGAATAGGGAATATGAGCAAAGTGCCAATTGTGCCTGCAATAGTATTATTATCCTCATTGTATGGATAAGGAAGCAGAAGCTTTATATTATACATGATGGGAATCTGGTCGTCTATAGGTGAGGGCCATAGTAACAGAAATCTCAACACAGCAAGGACAGACAGCACTATTTCTGCCCTTAAAAGATTTCTCACTTTAAACCAGATCAAGAAGACCCCCCCACCCTAGGATTACATTTTTGAGGGGCTACTGGGTCCCCTTGGGATGCCCTAAGGAAGACAAGGCAATAGATAGTGCTAACAGAAAAAGTAGGAATAACAAAATTGAAAAGAGAGAGGTTTTCTGTATGTTTGCTACAATGTGACAAAGCCTTAAATAGAAGGAAGTTCCAGACCGTGAACTTTTAAAATGTTTTCAAATCCTTTTGTTTTAAAATTCTTTTGATTACTTAAACAACAACGACATCAACAAAATGCCCTGTCTGTGCTTAAAGAGCTACCTCCAGGTCTGAGAAAGAAAAAGACAGGTAATCAAAATGACCTTCCACCAGGGAATTCCCTGCTCTCACACCGTGCCCAGGGGCCGCAAACCCACCTTTGCCCAACCACAGGAAAGAAGAATTGCCTTGAATGAGAACCCTCCCTGGAACTGCTCTGACTCCCAAAACAATGATGCTCTCAGCAGAATGTTCCAGGGGAACTCATTTATCTCAAAGGAAAAAAAAGCCAATTCAACTAAGGGAATGGCTCTTGAACCATAAAAGTTCAAGTTGTTTCCTTTATGACTCTTATTAGTGCTGCATTGCCAAGTGTGGTAGGCAGAATAATGCCCCCAAAGATGTCTATGTCCTAATGCCCAGAACCTGTGACTATATTACCTTATATGGCAGAAAGGACTTTGCAGACGTGATTAGGTTAAGGACCTCAGGATGGGGAGATTAGCCTGGCATATCGGGGTGGCCTCAGTGTAATTACAAACATCCTTCTAAGGAAAAGGGGCAAGCAGAAGAGATCAGAGTGATGCCATGTGAGAAGGATTCGACCTGCTATTGCTGGCTTTGAAGATGGAGAGAAGGAGGCACGAGCCGAGCGATGTGGGCAGCCTCTAGAAGCTGGAAAAGGCGAGGAAACAGTCTTCCGTAGAGCTTCCAGAAGAGAACACAGCCCTGCTGATACTTTCATTTTGACCCGGTGAGACCACTTCGGACTTCTGACCTCCAGATAATAAGTTTGTACTGTTTTAAGCCACTGTGTGTGTGGCAACTTGTTACCATAGCAAAACAAAACCGACACACCAAGGTACCCCGGGAGCCCCCAAGCTGACAGGCTGCTCAGGTCCCCTGTGAGCGCTGTGGGGATGCAGTAACCTCAAAATTACCCCTTTGAGAGGTCCCAGGGAAAACTGTAGAAGATCCCCACTTCTTGGGAGACAGGCAACAGCGGTTCCCAGGAAATGTCAGGGCCTAAGAGAATTCCCAGCGCCTGCATCCACCGGGGCTAACCACCGCAGGAACCAGCAAGTAGCTCCCTTCGCAGGAATTTACTGCGTTAACCAGAAATTCTACCCCAGCTGTTTCTCATCATCTTCAGATGGCTTTAATTGCATCTAGAATCATGAACTGGTGGTTCTCAAACCTGGTTGGGCCTCAATTCCCTGGGGGCACTTGCTAAAGAAGCCCAAGGCTACACTGTGTCTGCCCTAAGGTGCTTCATCCCAGGCCTCTTCAATCAGAATTTGTAAGGGTGAGGGTCTGAGGATATATGTTTTTGACAAGCATCCCCAGGGGATTCTGGTACCTATGGACCAGGATTTAGGAAACCCTGTCCAGACTGCTGAACTTCAGAGCCTCATGGGATGCTGCAACCAGCTGAGATGGTTGGATTCCACGACCCTCAGGAGAGATGTATTAATGAAGGGGTTTTGCCATGAGAATGTAAAAACCTGCAACCTAAGTGGCTTTCACCTGGACAGTCTTTAGTTGAAAATTGGTCCCAGAACTGAAAGTCCACCATGTGAGCAAAGGCCTCTGCGTGAAGGCTCCAGCTCCACCACATTCCTCAGCCCCCTGGCCTCAACCCTGATGCCTCCATTGCCAGAAGACAAACCTGGGCAATGTCCAATATGGTGGACACTGTTGGTTGACTACACACCAACCTCTCTTCCCTTCATCCTTGCTAACAGAAGCCTGGTTTTTCTGGCAGGCAACAACTGAGTAGGAAAGGGAGGTCTGTCCCCCCAGCCTCAGAGGACCATTGCTCTAATCCAGCCAGGGGAATCCCTGTCCTCTTTGCCAATGATTAAGAAAGAAATGATCCCATGACCCAATTCTGAACAAAGGAGTCATAATTGGAAGTCTGACGGGCATTTTGGGAAGAGAGTTTTTCCTCCTGATAAAAGAGAAAGCACTTCAAGCCAGTGGAGGTGGTAAGCACCTGTCATCCCAGCTACTCAGGAGGCTGAGGCAGGAGGATCACTAGAGCCCAGGAGTTCAAGACCAGCCTGGGCAACAGAGTGAGACCCCATCTCAAAAAAAAAAAAAAAAGAGAGAGAGAGAGAGAGAGAGCACACTTCAGGAAGAAGAGTATTTTCTACCTACTCTCTTCTTACCTGCTTGGGATGCCATTATGTGGGGACCTAAACCTTAATCTGTAACTGCCATCTCATTTCCATAAGGTGACAGATTTAAGGGTCAAAAAAACATGCTAAAGATTGCAGAGCGGAAGGATGAAGAAGAGTAGCCCTTGATAAAAATTACTGGACAGCTCGACCCACCATGTAAACACCTGGCTCCATACTCCTTAGCATGGGAGACCAAATAAAAGTCTGTTGCTAGGCCACTCTTACATAGTTATTCTGTGTGGCAGTTTTAAAACATGACACCCCACTATCAACAGATAAATGGATAAAGAAAATATGGAAAATACAGTTGGCCTTTGGTATCCAAGGGGATCCCCTTCGCAGATACTAAAATCTGCAAATGCTCAAGTGTCTGATATAAAATGGTGTAGTATTTGCATATAACCTACACACATCCTCCCATATATTTTAAGCCATTTCTAGATTACTTATAATACCTAAAACAAGACTTACACATCACTTCATTCAAGTGGATTCAACATAGCACTCAGTGAGCAGCAAATTCAAGTTTTGCTTTTTAGAACTTTGTGGGAATCTTTTTTCCCAAATATCTTTAATCTGTGGTTGGTTGAATCCATGGATGTGGAGTCCACGGATATGGAGGCCCAACTGTATACACAACAGAATACTCTTCAGCCTTTAAAAAGGGGGGAAACCCTGTCATTTGTGACAACATAGATGAACCTGGCGGACATTATGTTAAGTGAAATAAACCAGGCACAGAAAGACAAATGCTGCATGATCTCACTCATATGTGGAATCTAATAAAGTTGAACTCATAGAGGCAGAGAGTAGAATGATGGTTACGAGAGTCTGGGAGGATGGAGAGGGAGGGAGTGGGGAGTTGTTGATCAAAGGGTACAAAGTTTCAGGTAGACAAGATGAATGGGTTTTGAGATCTGTTGCACAGCAGGGTGACTACAGTCAATAATAATGTATATTTCAAAATAACTAAAGAGAGTAAATTTCAAATGTCTCACCATAAAAAAATGATAGGTAAGTAAGGTGTTAGTTTGATTTAATCATTCCACACTGTATATTTATAGCCAAACATCACACTGTACCCACTAAATGTATACAATTATGCTTTGTCAATCAAAAATATTAATAATAAATTTTGTAAAAAGCATGACCCCCCCGAATTTTTTGACCTCCCCTCTATTGAGACATGGGTTCTATGTCTCCTCCCCTCGAGTCTGCACTCTGTGACTACTTGATCCATAGAATATAGTGCAAGTCTGTGCCAGTTTCTGGGCCCAGACCTTGAGAAACAGGGGCCATTTTCTCCTTCATCTCTCTTGGGATGCTTGCCCTTAGAGCTGGACTCCAGGCTGTGAGGAAATCTGAGTGGCTTGTAGAGTGGCCCATGTGGAGAAGAACTGGGGTCCCTAGCCCTCAGCCCATCTGACCTCCCAGTTGGCAGCCAGTGCCCACTTGCCAGCCATTTGAGTGAGTCACCTTGAGAGTGGATCCTCCCCGCTAAGCTGAGCATTTCCAGCTGATGCTGCATGGAGCAGAGACAAGCCTTCCCCATCAAGCTCTGTTCAAATTGCAGATTCATGAGAAAAATAAACCATTATTGTTGTTTTAAGGCACTAAATTTGGGAGTATTTTATTATATATCAATAGGTTACTGGAACAAACACTCTGTCACTTGCAACCAAACTACATTCAAATAGGTGCAGAGCTGTTTTGTAGGCCAGAGGTCTACAAATGTTTTTACATAAAGGGCCAGAGAGTAATTAGTAATTTTTGGTTTTGCAAGCCATATGATCTCTGTTGTAACTACTCAACCCTCCCATTGTAGCACAAAAGCATTCATAGACAATGAGTAAAGGAGTGGGTGTGGCCATGTTCCAATAAAAAGTTATTTATAAAAGTGGTGGTGGGCGGGATTTGACCCTCAGGCCACAGTTTACCAACTCTTGCTGTAGATCAAGGTTACACATTCTACCTTCTTCCAAGCCCAGTTCCTTCTCTCAGTCCTTGCCCTTGTCCTGCTGTCATCCCAGAAGAGACCACCGGACCTATTGTCGCTATCCATCATGCTGTTTTAACCAGCCAGCGGGGAAGTTGAAAAACTCAACCCTCTACTGTGCATTGAACCTGGGGCCTGACCAAAAAGCTTTCCAAATGCCTGTGGTTTCTCCCAGGGAGCCCAGACATCAAAACCATAAAGACTCTTCCCCAGGCAAATCGTTACCCCCACTTGACACTCTATTTAATGGAAAGCCTTTCTCAGAAATAAGTATATTAAAATAAGCTTTGCATTTCTTACATTAACTGAAATTTGATGCAAATTGATAATAAATTACCTTCCCCTACTCATTCATTTGGGAATCACATAAACTAGTTTACAGTTATGTATTATTACATTTCACATTAATATAGCCATAGGAAGCTAGGCTTTGGAGAAATTTGCTTCCCAGCAAACCACCAGAAATCGAGGAGGTAAAAGTGGGATTTGGTGGGATATCTGTCTCTCCTAATGTGCTAGCCACTGGGAGTTGCGAAAAGTAAGGCATCAATGCACCCCTTGAGGCCCAGCTAATTCATCAAATGATCACCAATTGTCTTAATCTGGCATAATTTTTCCCACTTCAAGATCTTAAAGCTTTCCTTTCTTCCTTCTTCTTTTCTTTCGTCATTCCTTCCTTCCACCTCTCCTTCATTCCTTTCTTCCATCTTTCCTTCCTTCCTTCCATTAACTTCTACATGAGTACTTTTGGAACCATTAGCACTACCTCTGGATGACAAAAACTAAATTAAAGAATGCAAAATATTTACAATTTAATGGAGGTAAAAGAGCTAACCAAAGGTGCAAATTGACTAAAGGTATTTAAGGTAGAAATTCTAAGTATACTTTTGCATCTAAAATAAAAGTTCAATGGAGACTTCTACTTAAAGATGGTGAACTGAACACATTTACCTCCACTTCCTCCTGAAACATCACTAAACAACAGAAAGTGGATTTTTAAAAAGACAATCCCACAAAGGCAGAGAAAATGGGAAAGGTGGCAAAGAAACAAAATTCTAGAATATGAAAAGCAAGTGAATGAATATGAAAAGCAAGTAATTAGCAGACTTGAGAAAGTCAACACTAAGCAAGTGCTGGGGCGGGAGAGAGCCTAGAACCTCATATGCACCATAGAACTGCCCAAATGCCCAGAAATGGGTGACACCAGATGCTTCTAGAAGTAGAGGTAAATGTGGGTTGAAGACAAAAGAATTGGTTGAAAGTCTGTTTAGAAGACCACCCTAAATTCCCTATTTAACTTTGCATAGATAGACTACTGTCTTTCTCATGGGATGCATGGTCCCTAGAGAGAATAAAAATGAAGATCTCTGCATGAGAGGTTACCAGGTAGAGGTGAAGGTGTGGGTACCATCTGTAAAAAGAGTTAAATAAAGTTAACATGCTGACTATCAGTAATACCTGCTGTCTTCCTCACTTGTCCCATGATGATGGCAGGCAGGTTTGTACCCAACCCCCAGCACAGGTAGGAAACTGGAGTATCCTATTTTGAGGATTCTGGCCAGCCCAAGAAGCAAAATCTGAAAATACTACTGACGCCCACTCTTAAATATGAACTGACAACCAAGGGTCAGCAAACACCTGCAGGAAGTCTCTAACTTGAAAAAGAGATGCTAAAGCCAATCAGCAAAAGGGGACACCCTGGCAGAGACAAACACGATGCAGGGAAAAGTAACCTGAAAAAAGGAAAACTATTGTTAATATTGTCAGAAAAATAAGATGGTGATATTAGCTAAAATTTATTGAGTCTTTACCATGTACAGATATTATTTTTAGCCCTTTCCGTGAATTAATTCATTTAATCCTCTGAATAAGCCAGCCACGTGTGGTGGCTCAGGCCTGTAATCCTAGAACTGTGGGGGGCCGAGGCGGGAAGATTGCTTGAGCTCAGGAGTTCAAGATCAGCCTGAGCAAGAGCAAGATCCTGTCCCTACTAAAAATAGAAAAATTAGCCTGGCATGGTGGCACATTCCTGTGGTCCCACCTATTCAGGAGGCTGAAGCAAGAGGATCGCTTGAGCCCAGGAGTTTAAGGTTGCTGTGAGCTATGATGATATCACTGCACTCTAGCTAGGGTGACAAAGCAAGACTCTGTATCAAAAAATACTCTCAATAACCCTATAAGGTAGGCAGAATTATTATCCCCATTTTAAAGATGAGAAAACTGAGGCCCAAAGAGACTAAAGTTATTACCTAAATTTATGCAATTAGTAGGTTGGATTTAAACCCAAGCAATCTGACTTCAGAGTCTGCACTCTACCAAATAATTTTGCATCCATGAAGCAAAAACAGGGTGATATTTTAAAGAGAACATTTGGAAACTGCCCCTCAACAAAAAAAAGTGCCTGAGAATTAAAAAGGAAAAAATTAAAAAGTCATTAGGACTGTTGGAAGATAAACTTGAGGAAAATTTTAGAAGTAGAGCAAAAAAGACAGAGAGATGGAAATTAGGAGAGAAGCAATAAAAACATTAAAGGATCCGTTCAGGAGGTCCAACATCTGAATAATAGCCTTTCCAGAAAAAGAGGAAAGAAAATGAAGGGGATAATGTCTTCCAAGAGAATTCAAGAAAATTTCTCGGAACTAAAAAATATGCATTTCTAGACTAAAAGGGCCTCCTAAATATTGTGAAAGTTTAGAACCCAGGACAAAGAGAAGGCCCTAAAGTCTTCTAAAGAGAAAAAATATGGATTTCATTAAAAACTTGAAGAATCAGAATTGTGTCAGAGTTCTCGACAGCAACTGGAAGCTAAAAGATAACAGATAAACACCTTCCAAGTGGTAAGAGTAAGTGATTTTCAACTCAGCACACTATACCCAGAAAAAAATATACAAATATATTAACATGAGGAAGTACAAAGACATTTGCAATCATGAAGCTCCTTAAAAATTTGTATTCTATGCAGTCTTTCTCAGGAAGCTAAAGGAGGATGTGCTCCACCAAAACAGGAGAGTAAACCAAGAAAGAAGAAGACATGGGATCTGGGAAACAGGAAATCTAATATCGAGGAGAATTATTACATCCTGATAAGAAAGAGGATCCCAGAAAGATGGTAAAGAAAGATTCAGGATGATAGCTGTACAACGGGAGTGAGGGTGGAGGGGAAAGAGTCCAGATTAGAGTAGGCCAGAAGACTCCAGAAGTGATATCTTTAAGATGATAGCATTACTAGAATGTTCTATGTGCTTGATTGTATTAAGAGGAGAGTTAGAGAGCAAGTGGAGATTTGGGGGCTGAGTTAGCAACAGGTACATAGAAAAATGTCTCAGTTATCTATTGCTGTGTAACAAACCGCTTAAAAATTTAGTGAATTAAAACAACCCTCACTTTATTTGGTCACAACTTTGTGGGTCAGCAACTCGGGCTGGGCTTTCTGAATGGAAAACCAAGCTGGGCTTGTCTACAGTCCCTTGTGTAGCTGCAGTCATCTGGTGGTTCAGCTGGGGCTGGATGGCCCAAGATAGCCCCTCTTACATGCCTGGTGGTTGCCAGGCTATTGGCTGGGAAGTCTTAGTTTTCCTCCATATGGCTTTACCAGCGAGATAGCTCAGACTCGACCACATCATGATCTCAGATTTCCAACTGCACCACATTTGCTAATGTTTGTGACAGGTTGAATAATGACACCCCCCCAAATATGTCCACACAATCCCCAGAATCTGTGATATGGCACAATGAATTTTGCAGTTGTGATTAAGTGAAGGATCTTGAGACAGAGCGGTTACATATCCTGGATTATCCAGGGCGTCCTGGTGTAATCGCAACAGTCATTGTAAGAAGGAGACAAGAGGAGGCAGAGTCAGAGAAGGTGATGTGATGATGGAAGCAGAGATCAGAGTGACGCACTTTAAGGATGGACGAAGGGGCCACAAGTAAAGGAATGCAGGCAGCCACTGGAAGCTGAAAAAGGTAAGGAAACAAGCTCTCCCCTCAGAGCCTCTAAAAGCTAACATTTTGACTTTAGCCCAGTGAAACTGATTTCAGACTTCTGACCTCCGGAATCGTAAGAGAATAAAACGATGTCATTTTAAGCCATTAGGTTTGTGGCAGTTTGTTACAGCAGCAACAGGAAACTAAATACAATGTCCCAATGGCCCAAGCAATTCACGTGGCTGAGCTCAGATTCAAGAAGTAGAGAAACCAACCAAGAGGTGGAGGAGTGGCAAAGTCACATTGCAGGGAGGTTTGCATTCAGGGGAGGAATTATTACAGCTATCTTTGCAAATCATCCACCCCAGGGAGAAGTGAGAAAATAGAACTGTGTACTGCATGGCTCAGCCATGAATATTGTTTGCATAGTCATAATAACGTGCATGCAGAATGTTGATCTAACCTAAATTAGAATACAAGCATTTTTGAGAGAAAGTGAGACAGGGAAGAATGAGTACAGGTGAGGGTGGCGAAAGAGAACGAAACACTCATTCTCCATCATAGGAAGTCAATAGGTATTAAAAGATAAGGCCCAAGACTGAGAAATCCTAAAGTAACAGTATAAGTGTGCTATTTAGAGTTAGAAACGTAAATACCCAAAGAGTTAGCCAAAGAAAATGAAAAGGGAAGGGGGGCGGGTTTGCCAGGGACTTTTGTTTGTCATAAAAAGCCCTGTAGAACTATTTCACAGTTTAAATTGCATGCACGTATAGCGCGACAAAAATAGAAACTAGTATTTTGAAAGGAAGGTGCACTACCTCTGTTTTTGTGGTTGTAATGATTTCTTTTTATTTAGGACTACCTCTCTTATATAACAATGCAGGCTCTCATTTACAACCCAACGCCAGTGCTAAAAGCTGTGTTTTTCCCTCACTAATGAACAAATAAAAATAAATTTAAAAGGCAACATTTTATACAAATACATGTAGATAAAACTAAAAGGCCTCCAATAGAAGTGAAGACTCCAGGCTACATAGCCTGGGGGCTGATGAAAGGCCACCATAATGTCAGCAGGCGTTTGCCTGATAGTTATAAAGGTAATTTATACTCAGAACATTTCCACCCATGTGAGAGAATGACCCTCCATTTTACTACATGTTGTATTAATGTCAATCAATATATGTTTGAGGGCTTTATACATTATGGATAATAATGTTGGAGCTTTGCAAACCATTCCTCTCGGAGGAGCTACACAAAATTCTGCAGGAAAGAAGGGAGCGAAGAAACCAAGCCTTGCACGGCTACTCTCTCCTTGGCTCAGCAGAGGTTAATCAGCTCAGCTATGCAAATGACACCAGAAGCAGGTGGGCTCCCAGACCAAACACAGAAAACGCTCTGGGGTGGGAGAGGGAGGAAGATGAGGCCATTTGAAATGGGAAAGTGGCATCTGGATGTGTTCAGCAAGGAGGCTGAGTGGACAGGTGACTTACTCCTGGCCCACGATGCTGTGCCGAGGAGAGACAGCCACGTGGATGGGCTGCGGGATTTCGGCAAGTCACCCAGTTACTTTATGTCTCAGTGGTTGCTTTTTAAAACAAAGCACACTAATGCTCCTCGACTTACAATGGGATTACATCCTGATAAAACCATCGTTGGAAATATCATAAGTCGAAAATGCATTTAATACACCTAGCCTACTGAACATCATAGCTTGGCCTGGCCTACCTTTAACGTGCTCAGAATATTTACATTAGCCTCCAACTGGGTAAAATCATCTAACACAAAGCCTATTTTATAATAAAACATGGAATTTCTCATGCAATTTATTGAATACTGTACTGAAAGTGAAAAACAGAATGGTCGTTTGGGTACTCAAAGTATGGTTTCTATCAAATGTGTATCGGTTTTTGCACCATCGTAAAGTTGAAAAATCGTAAGTTGAACTATCATAAGTTGGGGATCATCTGTACTTAGCAGTTGTTGTGAGAATTAGAAAATCTACAAACTGTATTCATTTTTGAAATTTTCTTTTGTTTTTTTTGTTTGTTTGTTTGTTTTCTTTTTGAGACAGCGTCTTGTTCTGTCACCCGGGCTGAAGTACCGTAGCATCACCCTAGCTCACGGCAACCTCAAACTCCTGGGTTCAAGTGATCTTCTTGCCTCAGCCTCCCCAGTAGCTACGACTACAGGCACATGCCACCACACTGGCTAATTTTTTCTGTTTTAGTAGAGACTGGGTCTCACTCTTGTTCAGGCTGGTCTCGAACCCCTGACCTCAAACGATCCTCCCACTTTGGCCTCCCAAAGTGCTGAATTATAGGCGTGAGCCACCCTGCCTGGCCATTTTTGAAATTTCCTATTTCTGCTGGTGGTAAATTAAATTATTAAACCTGATTCTTCCCTTTTCCCTGTATCCACATCCTTTGTCATGCAACGTGGTAGTAGGTTCTACCTCCCTAATTTGACTTTGGGCTTGGCCATATGACTTGCTTTGGTCAATGGAATGTAGCTAGGAGCAAGTCAGTTCTGAGCTTCGACCCTAAGAGGCCTCTTTCTGCTTGCCTTCTTGCGCCTCTGCCATTGGCTGGCTCACCCGGTAGTCCAAGAAGGATGAGAAATGTGTGGAGCAAATCTGGAACCAGCTTGCAGTGTAGAGCCAAGCCCAGCAGAGTCAGTCTAGATTAACACAGCCACCCCACGTGTGAGAGAAATAAATGCTTGTGATTGTGCCACTGAGATTTTGTGGTTGCTTTGTACACAGCAATAGCAGCTGACTGATACACATGACCAAGCCAAGAGACTATAAGAACAAGAAGACCAGGAGCTGAAAGGGAAGGAAGCCAGGCAGCCCACCTGTAGGCAGTGACCTTCCAGAAAGCACCTAGAGTGATATGATCTTAGAACAAAGAAGTTTTGTGTGCTGAAAAGCTCAGAGTACCTTACTAGAATTCTTGGGATAGGGAATTCTTACTCCATGAACAGATAGTCTTATGCATTTTTAAACATCTTTGCTTTAGGATTTCTTTTTGTCCTTTGTTTTGGTGGTAACCTGCCCACTTTGCCAAAGGGAAAAGAGAAAGATCTGTGCCCACAACAGGCCTGAAGAGAAAGAGGAATAGTAAACTCCTGGGGTCCAGGCACAGTCGGGGAAATGAGTACAAAAACATTGCTGAGGAAAAGGCAGAAATTCAGGGGGATAAAATCAGGGAACCACAGGTGGCTCTTCTTGCCTGCGGTTGTTTCCCTTTTAAGATCTTCTCTCATCCACTGGAGCACTCAGTACTGTGTTAGGTTTAAGCATGTAATTCTTATATACAACCAAAAGTTACTTGGATTTGGACTTAAAGCATAATTCAAAGTGGTTCCACTAGACCCTGAACTCCTTGAGTGTAAGAATGTACTTCTCCCCTGTGCGTCTCCTGTGTCTAGTACAGTGCCTGGCCCAAGTTACATAGATGGATGGATGGTTGGATGGTCAGATGATGGATGGATGGACGGATGGTTGTATGTTTGGATAATGGATGGATGGATGGATGCATGCATGCATGGGTGGATGGCCAGGTGATAGATGGATGAATGGATGGTTGGATGTTTGAAGAATGGATACATGTGTCCATGCATGCACGGGTGGATGGATGGGTGAATATGTGAATTCTTGCTGTGAATTTATGGAAATGTAGACTTATACAGAATAGAAGCATTTTTGCTTGGAGATAAATGTATTGAGCAAGTAGTTCATCTAAAGTTCTTAAATCTGCGTATATTGTAAGTGCTCAAATATCTTTAAATCACTACTATCAATTAATAATATTTTAGAGCTTCATCCACTAGCTAGTAACTAACAGAACTCATTTAAAACAAGTTCTCTGGCATCTAGGACCTTATTGTGTAATGGAATGTTTAATGCCGTTTTTAAATTGCAACAGTATTCATACATTTGATAATATGTCACTGCTCAGTCTCATTAATTTATATTTTTTGTAGTCTAAATGCTAAGGTGTCAATTGATGCAGGCCTGTTACAACTGAGGGCCAGGTGAACTAGCTGGTTTCAGAAAACAGCTTCTCTGCCCCACAATGACAGAGTGCACTGGAGCGCCAGCCAGCCCACTGTCACATTGGAGCCACTGGTCACCAAGAGGATATGGTGGCTGGAAAACTTACACACTAAGCACACCCAGATGAAGATGACGACCGGAAGCATCACAGATCAGGGCAGAGTATGTTTTCCCAAACACTGGTTGCCTGTTAATATCTCTTGGGCATGCTTCTTAGGGCTCTGATGCCCACCACTTCCCTCACTGCAACTCGGATCCTGCCTCCAGGATCTGAACACTCTCACCTGTCTGATGATGCTCCTGTCCGCCACCTGACCTCCCATCCCTTCCATTCCCACCTCAGTCCTTAATTTCGGCACCTGCGCTACTCCGGGAGCGTACCCTCCCTGGCCCAGAACCTCCCACCAGTAGCATCAAGAGAATGCGAGAGAAATTTGCAGGGGCTGCTGATGGCTGCGTTGCTAATGTGCCTGTGAAGAGTACCTGCAAATGTCGAGCCACTTATTTCTGTTCATTGATTTCAATTTGCTGTGCAGTCATTTCCTAGGCTCCCATTGGCCCGAGCGTTCAGAGCCCTCTTCAAGGTACTGCTGAGAGGAGCTCTGGAGTTCCCGGGGCAGGCCAGTCCTTCACTGCAGGGCACAACCCAGAACTCCACGGAAGCAACTTCAATATGTGGGCCAGTGCCAAGCAAATGGGAAAACATTTTGAAGCCTCAGGCTTCTCCTGAATTAAATATTTACTCATTTCATGCCTCTCCCTCTGTCCACGGAGAATCCAGCTCAAACTAAATAACAAAGGAGGTCAGGCTTGCGATCTGCACAAAAATACTTACCCTGCAATTATAGGAATATTGGGCCTTACAATTAATGCCAGGCCTGTGGAACTTGGAGAGGGGCCAAAGAAAAGCAACAGAAATGATGAAGGGGCAGAAAGATAGAGCTAGTAGGAAAAGCTAGAGAGGTACGGCTTGTTTTGAATAGAAAAGGCTTTGGGGGTGGCTTAATGACAGTCCTCAGGACATTCTGGGGTTGGAACATGACGACATGGGAACTCCGTTTCCTCTAGGGACACTTAACCTCTACCAGCAGGTTGGCTGCCTCTTTCTTGCATCCAAACTTTTTGATCTCACTTTTCTATTAATAAAAACATGTTAGGCACTCAGCCCACAATTGTGTTCACTGATTTGATTTTAACTTATGTAAATATGTCATTGTACTAATAGGATCTTCATTATGAAACATGCATGAAAACAGAAAATATTTAAGGGAGGGAGAAACATAACTTTTCATAGGTATGCTAAACGGTTTTTCCCACATCCCAAGGGATCACCTTGTTGTCATACCCCACCTTAGAGTCCACTGTCCAGACTGAAAATATTTCCAGCAGCAAGACCTTTGTGAGGGTGGAGACCTCATCATGCCTTGCTTATCCAGACTCGTAACCCCAGAATCTAGAGCTGTGATAGATCGGGATCCCCAGAAGCAGATCCTGAGATAGGAATTCATGTCCAAGTGCTTGGTTAAGGGCACGCTCCCAGGGGAGGTGCGAAAGAGAACCCGGAAGCAAGGCAGGAAGGGAGAAGGTGCCAAGTAAGATGCGGTTTCAAGCCAAGTCCCAGCACGGGGGAGCTTCAGCCTGATACTGCGGGGAGCTCTGGAGTGTGAGTTACACCCTCGCAAGGGAACTGGGCTTTCAGATTCCTCACTGCCAGTCACTGGTTAACGTGGCCCTGGAGCGGGGGGAGACAGAGTGATGGACACCCCAAGATTCCTCGGGCTCTCAGGGCAAGCAAAGTGGCTCCAGTAGTAGCTTGATGGCAATCCTCTGAAAAGAAGCCCCCAGTGCTGACTAGAGACAGGGCTCTGCGGTGGGGGGGGGGGGGGGGGGGGGGGTTGGTTTTTCAAAATGTGGTAACAATGTAACCAAGGAGATGAGAGACATCGACATTGTGCACTGTGGTAGCTAATTCATTGCATATGTTCCAATAATGTTTGCTGATTGACTTGACGGACTGAACTGTGCAATGCGTGCTCCCAAGTAAGTCTCCGTGCTCCCATGCAGGGGTCTGGAAGCTTTCTTTCCATGAGGGTGGCTGGGGCGAGGTGGCCAGATTCCCTGTAGGAGCCTGGATGGCAGAGGAAGCGCTGTGAGGAGGGAGCTCTTTATAACCTGCATGGGGGCAGCCCTCAGGAGATTGAGGCCTTTGTAAAACACGGACAAAGACAAAGCACTGCCCCAGAGGTGGTGATGTGGCAGGCTGGAACAGAGCCTGCACTTTCAAAAACCATTTCTCTAGGCTTGGCTGGGCAGCGGGGACCTGCCGCCCCTGGAAATTTGGGCCAAGGACCTAATGCCCCATTTGCCAGCTCATGCTGTGGCCGTGTGACCTTGGGTAGAGTTTGGTTTCTGTCAGCGTGGACATTTCTGCATCTATTAAAGTGAAGAGGGCCGTGCTTGCTTCTTTCTTCCTGGTGCACATATGAATATTCTGCTTCTGGAAAACTCAGGAGCCTTTGGAAGAAGAGAAATTACAAGTACCTGCAGCCATGGGTTTAACATTTGTGGCTTGGATGGGTGGGCAGCCACCCAAAAGCAGAGTGAGTTGATAGATATTTGTGGCTGTGATCTGAGGGCCCAGAGCTGGTTCTGCGGCCATTTTTACAGAAGCGAACACCTGTGGTTCTCTGCTGTGATATTAGCACCCTCTGTTCTCTGGTCCCTGTCTCAGATATATCACCATTAACATTTTGCCATTCTTGAAGCATTGTCTAATGAAGAACCTTATTTCATCGTCTGGAATGTTGTGGCGTTAAAAGTGTGTGGATGTGGATTCTAAGGCCACTGGATTTCTGAGTCATCAGACAATGATCAAATTTATATTTTTCTGCACCATCCTCCTTTTAGATGGTGTTTACGTTTCGTGTTAAATATAATTCTCTTTGGCTTCCCAAGCTGCTTGGGGCCTCGTTCTGCTGTGTCCTAGAGCAGCTCACCCGGGAGCTGCCTCTCCATGTGGCCTCTGGGGTCGATTCATTTTTCTCCCAAGGCCTTAATGAGTGATGATTTCTAGAGACAATCAGATCGGCTGTGCGGGAAATCCAGCTCCATCATCACGACAGCCGGATACATCACAGGCACCATTTTTCAAACCCATGTTTTTCATCACACAGATATGACTTGATTAAACCTTTGTGATATTACATTGGGATATTTGAAAACAGCCTTGAGTGACCAGCATGTGGGTCTTGTTTCTGATACATCTATTACTGCTCTGTGAGGTACTTTTGCATATGGGGTTTGAGAGCAGAGACTCTGAAGCCAGACTGCCTGGGTCCAAATCCCAACTCTGCTGCTTACTGCTGTGTAACTTTGGTCAAGTTACTCAACCTCTCTGTTCCCTAATCAATAAATTAGAAGTAATATTAATAATAAAATACCCACCTGTAATCCCAACACTTTGGGAGGCCAAGGCAGGAGGATCACTTGAGGCGAGGAGTTCAAGACCAGCCTGGGCAACATAGCGAGATCCCCATGTCTACAAAAAATTTAAAAAATTAGCCAGGTGTGGTGCACGCACCTGTAGTCCCAGCTACTCAGGAGGCTGAGGTGGGAGGGTAGCTTGAGCCTGGGAGTTCAAGTCTACAGTGAGCTATGATCATGCCACTGCACTCCAGCCTGAGAAACAGATAAAGACCCTGTCTCTAAATAACAAGAAGGAGAAGGAGAAGGAGAAGGAGAAGGAGAAGGAGAAGGAGAAGGAGAAGGAGAAGGATTAGGAGAAGAAGATACCCACCTTATAGGGCAGTCACCAGGGTAACTCTGCATGAAGTGCTTGGCACATAATAAGAGATACATACACATATATATATATATATATAGTTTTCTATCATTGTCATTATTTGCTCCTCACTACAGCCCTGAGGGGTAGCACTGATTTATAGATAAGGAAACTGATGTTTGGGAAGGGTAAAGTAATTTACCCAAGAGGTAGAGACTCAACATCACATTTTATGTCTGGAATCAAATGTCTGTGCTACTTGCTACTTGCCATCTTTCTCCTTCCAAGTCGGCCTTTATGTGAAAATAAATTAAAATATTGCATGGGAGGAGAAGGCAGAGAGATAATTTGTCTGCACCCCAGACCTCACCCCTACCCCCATCAAATAGCAAAAGGAACAACTGAGACACACAGTTAGTCGGCAGCCAAGCCTGGATTAAGGAATCATTATGTGCTAGACCTTGAGGATCTCACATGTTATCTAGAAAGCTGCACAGAGACACCATTAATCCAGTACACCATGAGACACTCCAGAAAAGACATCTGCACCAAGTGTTGGGGGAAATAGAGGTCTGAGGAGAACGGGGAAGCAGAGAATCTGCTGACTATTGTCAGCTCCTCTGGCTCATGCCTTGTATCAGTCAGGTTCCTGCCTGCACTGCTGCGTAACAAACAACTCTCAAGTTTCTATGGCTTACAGTAACAACTGTTTCTTTTTCTTCATCTGAGCTTGGTCCAGGCTGCACGTTGATTTCAGGGCTGCTCCACCGTGTCTCTGCCTTTGAGAACCAGCAGGCACCAGCCCAGACTCTTCCCACAGCAGCCAGCAGGCAAGCAAGAGACCAACACAAACTGCACAAGTGTACTTAAAGCCTCTAGTCTTGTCACTTCTGCTGACTTCCCATTGGTCACAACAAGTCACACATAGCTGAACAGCATGAGTGGCACAGGGAAGTACACTCTGCCTACTCTATTAGGAGGGTCTGCAAAGTCACATTGGTGTGGTTGTACAATCCTATCATCGGGAGGAAGTAAAAAATTGGGAGCAAAAATGCAATCTACCATGAATGTCACAGGCAGGGCCAAGAAAAGAGAAGAATGCAGGTTTATACAAGCACTAAGAGCTGCTCCAGGAAACAGGGTGTGGCTACTATATTTATTAGGTGAGAAACAGGCACTGGACTCAAATTCCCTTTCACTTGAGCAAAACACAAGTGTGTTTGCTACATAACAGGGAAGTCGAGGGGTTTATTGAATTCCAGTTTGACTATTTTCAGAGGCTGAAACCGTGTTGTCAGGGTTCAGTCACTCTCTCTCCATCTTTCTGTCCTGCTTTTCTGTGTAGTTGGAAGTTGGACTTGTCAGCCTGAGGATTTTGTGGTCTTTACAGCTTGAGATCCCAGAGGAAGAGAGAGTCTTTCATGGTATTCACGTAACAAACCTCAGGGAAGCTGTGGATTGGCACAGTTTGCCCCTGTGTATCCCTGAATCAATTACTGTGACCCTGGAATAGAATGCTCTGGGTGACTAGCTAGAAGGGCAACGGCCTGGAAACACAATGGTCAGCCCCACCAAGACCACTTGGAGAGGAGGAGGGATAGTTCTCCGAAGGAAATCGGGATATTATTTCAGGACAAAGAGGAGACAGATGCCAGGTGCTCCTAAAAGTTCCAATTCAGTAGGTGCTTCTGTCATATCTTGCTGTATAACAAACCACCCTGGAACCTAGTGGCTTAAAATGGCTGTTTGTTATTTCTCATGGCTCTTCTGCCAGGGTCGCCTGGGCTCACTCATGTGGCTGCTGTCACATGATGGGTCCTCTGGGACTGGAGGGTCCCAAACGACCTCGTTCACATGTCTGGAATGTGGTGCTGGCTATTGGCTAGGGTGCCTTGCTTCCCTTCCACGTGGTCCTTCACCCTCTGTTTGGCTGGGCTGGGCTTCGTTGCAGGGTGGTGGTCTCAGGGGCCACACGAGAGGGTGAAAATTCAAGCTGCCAGATTTCCTCAGGCCTAGTCTCAGAAGCCACACAGCATCATTTGCACCACATTCTATTGGTCAGAGCGAGTCACAAGCCAGTCCAGATCCAAAGAAAGGGGAAATAGATGCCACCTCTTGATGGAAGGACGGGCAAAGCCGCCTCACCACGGGGCCTGGGAAATGGGAGAGTTAGTGCTGCCATCTTTGCAAGGCATCTACCACGGTGGGTTTGGGGTGGGCCCAGGACTCTTGGTTGTCAAGCCCCTCCAAGTGATACGGGCAAGGGTAGCAGGGCACACATTAGGTTCCGCCCCACTGCAGTGCCCTCCCCTCGTCAGATTGCTCCCCTCACCCTTATTTAAACCTCTTCAAGGCAAACCCCATCCACACACCTTCTACAGAAAGCCTTCCTTATCCTTCTACCCTCAGTCAACTGCTGCAGCCACTGTTCTAGGGTGTTCTAAAACTGCTACTGTAGCTCCTTTCTTGCCTTCTTTTCCACTGTGACCTTCTGAAGTGAAGGCTTTTCCTCGTAGGTCACCAGGTCTTAGAGGGAAGAAAGGATACCTTAGATGACCCCAACCTCCGCCCCATGACACTGGGGACAGGGCAAAGCCCTCATTGGCACTTAGCAACTGATGATGGGTGGATACAGATGCCACTCCCTGTAGAATCAATCCTGCCCTTCCTCCAACCCCTCCTAAGACAAAAGCCCTGTCCCTGTGGTTGGGTGGCTTTTCAGCTCCTTGCTGGTGGGGCGGGGGAACCAGAGTGAGGGTGTGGGAAGCCAAGGGGAGAAGAATTGAACTATAAAACTCTCCTGGATCCAAAATAAGGGAGGAGAGCCCAAGGCAGCTTTAATTCAAAAGAACAGAAAAGAATACCGCCATCGCTGCAAACCACAGGCTCGCTTATCTCTCGCTGCCTCACCACCCAGCAAAGCCGGTCCAAGTTCAGCACTTCGCCTGCCTTCTGCAGCCTGGCTTCACTGCACGGGGCAATGAGAACCAAAGCCCAGACACCCGTCTTCTTCCACTTCTCGCTCATTCGGTTCTTAAGTAACAGGAAAGAGCATCACATGAGGGCTCGCCGGAAGGGCGCTGTCTAACGTTAAGTGTCTCAGCTATGATCTTGTCTCATTAAAGAGGCCAATCTGAAATTTGCCATATATTGTTGGACTCAAGTAAGAAAGGAACTTGATTCAGGAACCAACAGGAGCTACTGCTGTGAACTCCGTGGAGTTCCTCTCCCCGCCACAGTTTCTAGAATGTTCAATCGTAAAGTGTAATCCCGCAGTTCAGGAGAAACACAAGTTCTCCTCCCATGCCATTCAGCAAACACCAGTGAAGCGTCCTGCCCTTTTCCAGGGCTTCATTCTTTGGCAAAGGTTCTATAAAGCCTCAAGACTGTCCCGACAGGCATCTTATCAAAAGCGTAAAAGTGCCTTATGTTCCTTGGCAGAGGTGCCTGTGACATAACTCCAGAACCAGTGCTCCGCTGGAATGTGGACTGCCTTCCAAATGCATGCCACGCTTGCTCACAGAGACCGAACTTTCCTCCGCGCAGATCATTTGCGAGGTTTGAGACGCATCCATATTAAACACAGGCGACAGCATTTTCCTTCCCATCAGCATTCCACAGACTCGATATCGGGAGACGACTCGGCCCTTCGTGCTTAGCTGAAAGGCTGGAGCTCTGACAAGCCATTTCATGAGAAATAGCCCTGAGAAGTTGAGAGGGCTGGCTGACAGCAGGTCATCGCAGTGTGATGTGTGCTGAGCAGGTCGATACGGCGGGATCCCTTCATTCATCCACTCGGCAAATGTTTATTGACTGAGTACCCAGGCGCAAGCCCCAGGGGGAGGTAGGATGCCAAGGCAAGGAGCAGACCCTGCCCTCAGGAAATTCACAGTCTGGCCAGGGAGCAAATTCCTTCCCAAACAACCACCAGAGAATAACGCGCAGGCTGGAAGCGGTGAAGCTTTAGCCAGGAGACCGAAGGAATTGGAAACAGCAGCATCAAAGCGCTGAACGTTGTATGGAGAAAGTCAGATGCAGCCCACGCCAGCTACTGGGCTAGAAATGAGTTCCTCTGGGCTCAGCAAACCAGAGGGCATTGCAGATAAGATCTAGAAAGAATAGAAGCCGGAGGAGATGGTGAGACAGATCGGTGGGGCAGAGTGGTTCAGAACAGATTCAAAACCCATTCCATTTTTTCTCTCTCTAGCTATCTGTCTTTGTGCCTCTATTTCATTTTGCCTTTTTCTGTGTTTCTCTCTCTCCCCCCTTCCTCCTCTTTCTGTCCAGCTCTATCTGCCTCACCCCTTCCCTCCTCATCATCTGTTTCCTTTTCTGGATTCCCCTTTTAGATTGTTTTGGGGTTCCCCCCCTTCTTTTAACCTCTCCGTCTTTTCACCCTTCACTCTCTTTTTCCTCTCCCCCATCTCTGAAAAAACTGTACAAGAGAAGGAACTGGAGGACACTTTTTTTTTTGGCTCATTTGCTTCGAAACGATTCTGCTTGATTTTTAAATTTTGAAATATAAGAAGTGAACCAGACTTTAAAGGAAAACCATAAACAATATTCAAGTTACAGATTGTCGTAAGTTGCCATCGTGTGTGGTGTTCATTAGATATTGTCTATGTTCACCTTTCCCAAAATAGATATGGAACTCAGATTATACTTTAAAAAACCCACAGGGAAAAACAGTGAGAACAAAACATCAAATAATACAGGCAAGGCAAGCAGGACCGGGCACGGTGGCTCACGCCTATAATCCTAGCACTCTGGAAGGCCAAGGCAGGAGGATTGTGCAAAGGTCAGGAGCTTGAGACCAGCCTGAGCAAGAGCGAGAACCCATCTCTACCAAAAATAGAAAAAGTAGCTGGGCATGGAGGCATGTGCCTAGAGTCCCAGCTACTCAGGAGGCTGAGGCAGGACGATTGGTTGAGTCCAGGAATTGGAGGTTGCTGTGAGCTAGGCTGACGCCACGGCACTCTAGCCCAGGCAACCGAGTGAGACTCTGTCTCTTAAAAACAAATAAATAAATAATACGGGCAAGCAATTCATAAATAAGAAACCTCTCATGAATAACAAGAAGATGTAGAGATAGTCAACCCCCATAAGTTATCAGAGAAATGCAAATTAAAACAGCACTTCAAACCTAACACATTGGCAAAACTTACAGAGTTGAATAAAACCAAGTGCTGTAGAAGATGTGGGGAAATGGGAACTCTCATGCACTGCTGGTGAAAATGCAAAGCGATGCTGTCATTCTGAAGGGTTATCTGGCAGTGCTTAGTAATGAAGTCTATGTAAACCCTGTGGCCCAGAAAGTCCCCAGGTCTCTACCCCAGAGATACAGGTGTTGGTGGTAGATACATATGACAGAATTCTGTGTAGCAGTCAGAAGCAATAGACCAGATTTACATACAGTACATGGACAAATCTTTTAGACAGCGCATTGAGTGAAAAAGGAAGAAGATTTATAGCTTTATATTAAATTACTATTCTTATAAATTAGAAGCAGATGTATACCCCCCCAAAAAAACATATATCTTTTAAAGGAAATATATTAGAGTGAGTGTCAATCCTGGGGATAGGATGGAGAGGGCAGAATGGAGTAGGGGCAGGGGATATAGAGGAAAATTAAGAAAACAAAACAAGAGTGGTCTATGCTGGGATCAGTGAGGACGGCAATGAGGTGTATGGTTAACTCAAATCTGCATCTGAAGGCCAGAGGACAGAAAGAAGAGAAGAAAGAGAGGAAAGGAAGCATGTAGGGGAAGGCAAACATGGTCATTGTCCTTATGGAGTGCAGAGCAGGCACAATAGATCCTCTCTTTAAGATCAGAATGAAGCTCTTGAAAGTTTTGTCCAAGGTCACATGGTGAATAGAGGCTTGAACCCAGGTCTTCTCATTTCTGGTCCAAGGTCTTCTCATTGCATCTTTCTCAAAATGCATGGAAGGCATGTATTCTCGGTTGCCCAGATTTAAGCATCGTGTCAGATAGCCAAGATGGTAGCCAAAAGAGTGGAAGGAGAAGGAAGGCTGCCAAATGGTCTTGGTCAAATGGATGAGGACTCTGCTCTGACCACACCAGGCAGCTGGGCAGTGGCTCAGAGGGGCTGGTGGCCAGTGACAAACAAAGCAGCAAGGAGATCCAAGACTTGAATGTATACCATTGCCATATCCTCAAGGGAAAAGGCAGGACTTGCCCAGAAACTCTTAGGAGGCTTTCCCTACCACTCCTTTTGCTGCTCTGGGCCACTCCAGAGATTTCCTTTCATCCTAACTCAGCTTTGTGTAAATATGTACACACTCGGTACTTCTTCAGTTGTGAAGGAGAGAAACCCAACTCAAACAAACTGAAAAATACAGGGGTGGAGGTTATCTGTTCATGTAACTTGCCAGTTCATGGAATATAGCCCACTTCCAGCATGGTGGGATCCAGAGCTTCAAGCGACGTCGAGGAACGCATTCTGCTTCTCTCCATCTGCCTGTATCTCTGTCTTTGCCTCTGTTTCTGCCCTTCCCTGCCCCAGCCCCACCCCGTTTTGCTAAGGGTTGACTTCATTCCAAGGCAGGACCTCCCCTCGCTCCCAGGAAAGACAGTTGCTGCCCACTCGGCAATACCAAACACCAGAGAATGTCACTTTTCTCATAATAGTTAACAGAGTTTCCAGAAGGGGCTGTCACTGGTCTGGCTTGTGTCATGTGCCCAAGCCTGAACTAATCATTGCAGCCAAAGGTATCCTGAGCTCTGATTGTCCTGGGTCACATACCTACCCTCAAAGTGTGTATGTGTATGGGGAGGGAGTGCTAAGGTCAATACCAAATGGGGGTAGTGGTTACCCCAAAGGAAATCAGGTTGCTATGCATGCACAAATAATAGCTATTCACTACTATGTATATGTGTATGTATATATATATATATATTTGTGTATACATTTGTATATGACTTTATATGCATTTACTCCTATTTGGTTATTTTTACATAGCCAATATTATTGGGTTCTTATCTTTCTTTACAGAGATAGCATGTGTATGTATACACAAGCCAATCTGTAAATACTCTTCTGTCCCTCCCCCACATCCCCTCTGTACACAAATGGATGTTTTCTATACTGGCGGTTGTGCCTCTATGTTTGCATTTTGCGGTGGAGGGGGAGTCATTTGATCCTGGCAACCTTCCAATGCTCCCCACCCAAAGGCTGGCCTAGGGGCCAGGGCAGGGTAACTCACTGGGACACACAGGGCTCCCTGCCAGCTCTTTGCTTGGTGAGGAGCCTCCAGCCCCCAAGGGAAGAGTCACAAGGGAATCTCAGCTAATGTGGCTGCCCCAGCAGCTGCAGTGTCCATATGCATGCATGGCGATCTTGGCCTGCCTTGGCCACATATTTTCAGGCCAGCCCAGAAGACCAGGTGCAGGTCTGGGCAGTGGGCCCACCCCCAAGGAAGTGGCCATTCTACTGTCCCCAGGGCAAGAGGGATTGGCTGAGCAGGGTACAGTTCTGGTTGAAGGAGCTGGTGCAGGGAAGGGGAAGGGGGTGACCTTGCCAAAGGCGGTCACAGCCCAGGGCAGCTTCGGAAGTGTTACCGTCCTCCAAGTGGAGGTATTTTCAGGTTCTTGGTGATGGTTGGAGAAAAGAATTTCAGGACACCCCAGGAAGCCAAGCAAGAATCCAGTCTCAGCCCTGTCTCCTAGTCTCCTTCTCCTGTTCTAATAGAAGTGCCTGGGCTTGAGCACAACCTTGGTTGGGGCCCAACACAGCCCCAACCTTAGCCTCCCTGCCAAACAAGACCTCATCCTGAGGTCGGCCACCTCCAGCCCTGCCCTGGAAAAGGGAGTACCAAAGGGTGGCCTTCATAATTTGGGGGCCCTATTACAACATATCCACTACAGTGCTTTGACTCTGCCGCTGGTTAAGTGCCATCCTTGCATGGATACTTTTCAAATACGATCCCATTTAACCCACAGCCATCGTAGGAGGCAGAAAGTAGCGCGATTCTCCCTTTACGGATGAGGAAACCGAGCCTGAGCTGGGAGTGACTCAGCAAGGTTGCAGACCCAGGTCTGGGCTGCAGCCCTCAAACTCCCTGTGCGCCGGGGATCGTAGGCCGTGCCCACACCCGCCTCTCTCCTCTCCGCCTGTTTGGCAAACTTGCAGCAGGGCCCCAAAAACCAGAAGCTTGGAAATGGCCGATCACAGGTAACAGGGAGGCTCGAGCCACACCTGACATTCATTCACCTGTTGATGCTGAAACCGGGACAGGTTTTCCCATGTGCCTGGAGCACCTGGGGCCAAACGGAGGGGGCCAGGGCCTCCTCTTCCTCCCTGTGACCCCAGCGGGAGCTGCACGCTTCTAATGGCCAATGGCGTGGAGAGACGCGGAGCAGCTTGGAGCAGTGTGGGTCACAGCGGTTAAGTGTTGTCATAATTCTCTCCCCTGGAGCAATGAACTCCATCTCCCTCCAGTCTGTGTGGGAGGAATGTAATCCAGTTCTCCTTGGAACTCAGAGCACATAGTGACTCCTTTCTCCTTTTGTGGTCAGGAAATGAGTTTTACTCTGTTTTTCACTTGGGGGCTTATTATGCAATTGCTTAAAATATGCAACGGGATGCAGATATTTATATGAGAATGTTGAAATGATGGCTTTTTAATGGAAGCAATCTAATTATGCCATATCTGCGCCCTTTTCATTTTTTAAAAAATTCGTTTTACGGTGTTTTAAAGAAGAGATTTGTGTGTGTGCGTGTGTCTGGGTTGTGTTTTTGTTTTTGTTTAGGGTATGTGGTTTTATTTAATCTTCCAGACTGTTTAAATGGATTGCAAAGGAAAAAAAAAATCCAAAAAGTATATGGCTGTGATTTAACAAGATAATTAGCAGCTGCACTTTATAACAAAATCTAAGGCAATTATCACTTCAGGAGGACCCGGAGGAATCCCAGCTGCCAACATCCTGCTTTGCTGCCAGAGGGAATGACATCATAACTGCTCCAGACAAAGGGGAGGTGGTTTCTGGTCACTGTGATGTCACTTGCTCCAGCAGACAGTCCCAGACAGCTGGGAGACAGGTGGCTGCTTCCTAGGACGTGAGGGGGGAGGATGGGCACCCAAAGGACATCAGTGCATTACCGAACTAAACCCCGCCCCCCAGGCCACTTCGACTGGGCCACCTAGACGTGGGTGGTGTCCCACGTCCTCGAAGCACTTTCTTTAGGGACCTTGAATTGTTCCTCTTCTCTTCTCTGAAGCTGCATTCCTAAATCTTTATGCTAACTAATCAAACTTTAGTGGGTTTTTTGGGTCTTGTTCATGGTCAAGTTTACCACTCAGCTGAAATGCGTCCCTTCAAAGATGAGAATTGCTAAATTGCATTGAACAGCAAGGCAAAGCAAGCTTAAGAACAAGACTTGTATTTTCACCTCAGGGTTGCTTTCTTTCACCCTGCGGCCAACTATTTAACAATCTAGGCTCCCGAGTGCTTTTCTGATGGAAAACAGCACTCTAGCACAAAATTGTCAAATTCGAGGTAGTAAACTGAAATTTGTCATTGATTGAATTTTATGTGTAAAATTGAACCAGGATTATAAATTTTGGCAAATGTTTAAGTGTATCGTGGGATAGCCCACAACTGAATGCATGGTCAGTCTTTTGATATTTCCGAAAGATGGAGAAAACGAATTTGATTTCCCTGTAAATTGCAGAACTTATAGACCAGCAGGCTGGCTCTGGTCACAGGCAGCCAAATGTGTCCCCCACCTACGCCCCTTTGTGAAACTATAAAGTGACAGTCAAGGCCTTGCACGTCACGTTGCCAGATGGCCCAAGTGGGAATCTGTCCTCTGTCCTTTGACAGGTAAACCACAAAAAGACGTGTAATGGCTTCCCCCTTCCCCTTCCCTCTTAAAACCATCCGCCTTACGCCCAAGTTACAATCTAGGGGAGAATGAAAGGATCGACTTTCATTCCTTCTCCTGACCTCAGCTAGAAAGCTTCTGGGCCACATAGAAAATAAGACTCGAACAGCCCCAGGGAAGCCTTCAACTTAGTCAAACACTGAGGCTAACACCTGAAGACAGGCGCGCCAAGAGCTCTGCCTCCCTCTGGAACTGGGCAGAGTTCTGCAGCCCATGGCTAAGCGTACAGCCCACACAGCAGATCCTTTGGCCCAATGCCATTCTCAGCCTTCTAGAAAACTTCCTGCTTCCTTTATGGAAAACAGGTGTCCATGTCCTCATGCATTAGGCCGGATGCCAGGCAGGACCCTGGGCTAAGGGGCTGTTCCTGCCATCTATTGCTGTTTAACAAACCACCCCAACCTTAGAGGTATGAACAACAACCATTTTAGTATGCTCCCAGATTCCTTAAGTCAGGAGTTCAGACAGGGCACGATACCTGTCTGTCGGGTAGCCTGTCACTGCTCTGTGATATCTGGGGCCTGGCCTGGGAAGACTTGAAAGGCTGAGGGTGGCTCAATGGCTAGGAGCTGGGATCATCTGAAGGCTCCTTCACATGTCTGGCACTTGGGTTAAAATGACTCGAAGGCTAGGCCTGTTGACCAGTGTGCCTACCTGTAGCCTCTTCATGTGGATTGGGCTTCCTCACAGCATGGCAGCCAGTAGTCAGACATCTTGTAGGGCATCTTGAAGTTCCAAGCATGAGTATTCCAGCAGACAAGGCAGCAGTTGCATGACCTTTTTTTTTTTTGAGACGGAGTCTAACTCTGTTGCCCGGGCTAGAGTGCCGTGGCGTCAGCCTGGCTCACAGCAACCTCAAACTCCTGGGCTCAAGCAATCCTCCTGCCTCAGCCTCCCGAGTAGCTGGGACTACAGGCATGCGCCACAACGCCCGGCTAATTTTTTCTATGTATTTTTAGTTGGCCAATTAATTTCTTTGTATTTTTAGTAGAGACGGGGTCTCGCTCTTGCTCAGGCTGGTTTCGAACTCCGGACCTTGAGCGATCCTCCCACCTCGGCCTCCCAGAGTGCTAGGATTACAGGCGTGAGCCAC
>CAUYRT010067984.1:0-18817 GCA_963574885.1 Lepilemur ruficaudatus | reverse complement strand
AGTGAGACCTCTCATCTCTACAAAAAAATAAGAAAAAGGCCGGGTACAGTGGTTCACGCCTGTAATCCTAGCACTCTGGGAGGCCGAGGCAGGTGGATCGCTCAAAGTTAGGAGTTTGAAACCAGCCTAAGCAAGAGCAAGACCCCGTCTCTACTACAAATAGAAAGAAATTAATTGGCTAACTAAAAATATATAGAAAAAAAATTAGCCGGGTATGGCGGCGCATGCGTGTAGTCCCAGCTACTCGGGAGGCTGAGGCAGGAGGATCGCTTGAACCCAGGAGTTTGAGGTTGCTGTGAGCTAGGCTGACACCACAGCACTCTAGCCCGGGCTACAGAGTGAGACTGTGTCTCAAAAAAAAAAAAAAAAAAGCAGGGCATGGTGGCAGAGGCCCAGCTACTCGGGAAGTTGAGGCAGGAGAATCACTTGAACTCAGGTGTTCGAAGTTACCGTGAGCTTTGATGGCACCACCGCACTCCAGCCTGGGCAACAAAGTAAGACAGTCTCTAAAAAGCAAAACAAAACAAAAAACAGAGAAAAATGTGACTTGTAATTTTAAAGAGTCCTATTCAAGAAACTTTGTTTATATTATTAAGTACAAGCAAATCTTTATTTTATATACAATGTTAATTACATATATAACCAAATCCTTGCTTGCTCATTGTCTCAATAGACTTTTATTGAACTTAATTTCTTCTTTTAGCATGTATTATTCAAATAACAGAATGATGTTTTTTGCTTCCTGTTCCATAAGTAATGGCCCATGTTTGAAGTTGAATAGTTTTCTCAGCTTCCTTCTTGCCAAGAGGACATCAAGACTCAGAGGCCTCTTTAGTTTTTGAACTATCCCTGTCCCTTCAGTCCATGCTTATATAATTATTTTAAAAAATAAACTAGCCATAGGGGAATTAACTTGCAGGAAATGTTTTATCTCTATGCAGCATGCCCTATGTGTCAAATAGAGCTCACTTTAATTTCTAGAAAACAGAACCAATAAGATGGATTGTGATATAGATATAGATGATATAGATATAGATAGAAGAGATTTATTACAAGGAATTGGCTCACATCATCATAGAGGCTGAGAAGTCCCACAATCTGGCCTTTGCAACCTGGAGATCCAGGGATGGTATAAGTCCCAGTCTAGCACAGGAAAAGACTGATGTCCCAGGTCAAGCATTCAGGTCCAGAGAATGAATTCCCCCTTCCTCAGTGGATTGCATAATGCTCACTCACTTTGAGGAGGGCAATCTGCTGCTGTACGCAGTCCCCAATACAATGCAAATGCTAATGTCATCCAGAAACACCCTCACAGACACACCCAGAAATAGTGTGTAACTGGGCACCCCATGTGCCAGCCAAGTTGACATATAAAATTAATCATCACACTTGGCATACTGTTTTCAAGAGTCATCCGTGTTTAGCATGTATCAATACTTCGCTTCTTTTTATTGCCAAATGATATTGCATTATATGGATATGCCACATTTTATTCATTCATTCATCATTTGACAGACAATTGGGTTGTTTTCACTTTTTGGCAATTATAAATAATGCTATAAAGGTTTATTTACAGTTTTATTCTCTTCAAAGATTTCTACAGACTCTCCTAAATAAGGTTAAAGTTTTTATATTTAGTTTGGGTCTGTTTTTTACTTTTTACTTTAAGATTGTAGACACTATTTTAGAAAAGAAAGCTGTCTAAAGGAAAAGTAGTTTCTGGAGGGAGAAATTAGGGCTATAATGAATACTTAGATGAAATGCAGAGTGTGAAGTTAGAAATTACAGGTCCACTCTGCTAATCAAACTCATAACCCCAGGAGGATGACAAGAACATAAAAGAGAATTCAAGCTGTTTCTCAGGGGCAGGGGGGATTTATACAACAAAACTTAAATAAAAGTTCTCTTGTTTCAAGATTTATAGGAAATATAAACCAAATAAAATTGCCTTATTATGAAGATTTGGGCAAAGAATTCTTTTCTAGCTAGTTATTTAACATAGCAAGAGGAAGAGTGCTTACCTCCCCTCTCCTGTTTCTTGTTTTGAGGGTGTTTTTGTTTTTACATATAATTAATAATCCCCAGATGTATTCGCTTTTCAGAGCTCTATCTTCTCACTTTCATCTTCCTGAGAGAACAGAGGTTTCCAATATTTCCCTAAACCCGAAGTTGAAAAGGATTAAACAATAGAGCCACGTTGACAGAACGTTTAGGAAGTGTTTCCTTTAGGTCTAATGTAAATCTGTCCTGTGTAACCTCAGCACACATCTCCTCTCATCTCACACTGGCTCTAAGACCTTGCCACTGCCTGATACCGCTCTTCCCTGAAATCTTTCAGCAGAAACCCCGTTTATTCACCACCGCACTCTAGGCTTCTTCATTCCACAAGTCATGAAATCTGCTCTTTAGCCTCATCCCTGCTCCTAGTGTCTTAGGTTTTCAAACTTTTAGCACTCTCCTGGCTCCTTTCCTTCCCCTCCATTCCTGGATCTCAAGTTGTCAGGCACCCTCTCCCCTGCCCCTCTCAATTCCCTCAGCCTGAGGCTTTGGCCTCCTCAATCCTGCCGGCCGTCCTAACACAAAACAGCCCAGTTCTATTTCTCTGTGCCAGGACTACTGTCCTCTGGCCTCCTGACACGCTTAGGAGAGCCTTAGCTCTGCTGGAGTTTCAGTGTGGCTCAAATAGTGTTTCATTCCCTTTCTATTCACAGTGACTACTCGAAACATTTACCATTCTCCTCGGGTCCCAGACAGCATTCGCCACGCTCTCGGCAGAAGCAAAAACAACAACAACAAAATAGAGGCCATAGGACTGGGATTCCTTTAATTCTCTCTCATCCACAAACTTACCTGAATCTTTCCTCCTCCTTACGTCTATCCTCCTGTCTTCACTGATCTCTTTCTCCGGGGCTTTTGTGCCCCTTCTGCTTCCTTCAGAACCTTATTCTGTCAGCTTCCTGATTTGTAGCTTCAGGTTCCTCCACACCATCTACTCCCTTACGATCCCTACATAACAGCCCCAAAACCTCCTTCCAGTTTACCCAGTCTCTCTGGATTCACGTGTGACTTCCTAATTAGTTTCCCTGCCTTCAAACACTTTCCAGCCCCTACACTGCAGACAGAGTATTCAAAAATACAAATTTGGTTGCACGAGTTCCATAATTTAAAACTTGCCATGGCTCCTCCTAGTCTCCAGGGTAAAATCCAAACTCCTTAGCTTGACAGATAAGACCCGTAATCCTGTGAGTCCCAGCTACCTGTCCACCCCCATCTCCCTTCACTCTCCAAGGGCCACATTACAGTTTCGCTATAGCAAGCAGTGACCATCATGTACTTTCATGTTTTCGTGCCTCTGCCTAGAATGCTCTCTGTTATAAGCCAAATCGTGTCCCCTCAAGATCCATATGCTGAAGTCCTAACCCCACAGTATCTCAGAACATGACTGTATTTGGAGATCAGGCCTTTAAAGAAATAGTTAAGGTAAAATGAGGTCACATAGTGTGCTCTAGGCCACTTATAAGAAGAGGAGATTAGGACACAGAGAGATACAGAAGGAAGATCATGTGAAGACAAGGACAAGAAGGTCATCTACAAGCCAAGGACACAGGCCTCAGAAGAAACCAACCCTGCTGACACCTTGATCGTGGACTCCTAATTTCTAGAACTGTGAGGAAAAATTTCTGTTGTTTAAGTCACCTAGTCTGTGACATTTATTCTGGCAGCCCTAGCAAACTAATACATTCCCCATGCACTCCTCCAGAACCTCCTTCTAAACACCTATTATGTAAGCCACCTGTCCTCACTTCAAACTTGGTGAATCCATCTCCTCTCGAACACCCTCTTCCTATTAACACACAGCCCCTTCCTATCCTGATCTCCATTTCTCCAGGGGGCCCTGCACGACCTACAGGCACCATGACCTTATCACCACCACCTGTCATCAGCGTTCTGTATGCCTCAGGTGCTTTTTAACCCATAAGCAGCAAAAGTAGCATCTGGATTACTATTGTGATCAGACTCTTTCTCCCACACCAACTATCTAGGAGCGGGGAGGAGAGGATGGGCAAATCACACCTAAGAGGTAGAATGCACACTATCCGGGTGATGGGCACACTTATAACTTTGACTTAAACTGTACAAGAGCAATTCATGTAACCAAGCATTTGTACCCCTGTAATATTCTGAAATTAAAAAAAAAACTAGGAGCATATATTTCTTTTCCTGATAGAGACCCAAGTAGCCTTAGAAACTATCAAAATTTTCCACACTGAATTCCAACTGGAAAGAAAGAAAAAAAAAAAAACTATCAAAATTTCACATCCATATGAAATTTTCTCAGTATCTTTCAGTACACAAACAACCTGATATGGTTTGAAAATACACTGTGTCATACAAATGTTCATTCAAGAAGTTTCTGTGGTCAAAACTAGCAGCTTTTCATGAGAAAAAATTTTTTGTTGATTTTAAAGACTCTTACCATGTATAATTATTAACATTTTCATAATTCTTAACATTGAGCTTTTCAGATCTTACTTGTAGCTTTAATGTCTCTTAACTATGTTTTTGAGCATAATGTTTAAGGACTTGAGGGAATTCTACATAAGGAAACAAGTAAAGACACCCCAAAATATAGAGTTGCAACCTTTGCCAGACCAGCTGGACTTCTTACAAGATTGCAAAAGGCACCTTTTTTAAAAGATAGCAGTAACGATGCAGTAACGTTCTGCAGTAACGATGCAGACAGAATCTGGCTGCATGCTATCTGAGGTCAGAGGAGTAAAGAGAAAGGAGCGGTGACATGTGTCTGTAGCCTCACTCATTAGAGCCGGAAAGAGCATCTTAGGCAGACATACAACAAAAGAGACTACAGGAAGATCATCTCTGTCATGATGAAGGCACCGGGAGAACTGTGTGCTTGCCATACAGTTTGGGGTTGAAATCATCTCACTAAAGCTTGGCTTCAGGCACTTCTCAGGAGGACTGTATGGCTATCCAGCTTTCCTGTGACTCGATTCTTACATTTTAAAGGAAACGAGAATTTGGTATACACTTCAGCTGTGGAATGTAAGGGCAGAAATTCCATTTTGTAGGTAGAAGACAACACGTCCAAAAATCTAGTCTGTAAAAACAAACAAACAAAAAGACAGCCCAGGGAATTATGGAGGAAGCATGGCCACAGGTCATAACGCATGGGAGACTGTATGGCCTCATTTTCCTTGCTGCAAAATACTCCGGAGCAATAAAGGAGGACGGTCCCGTTAATCTTGGCCTGTGCATTCCTCACTTGTTGCTTAAGTCACTGTCCTACTCAGTTTCTAGCAAAAAATCACGGTCTAGATCCAATGTGGTCCAGTCTGTACTGGCTCTATTTCCTTGTCTGTTTCTGACTTCACTTATCCATCTTCCCCCTATAATAATTGCAATATCTTGTAAGCATAGGAGTGAACAGTGGCTTAAGCAATACAAGAAGTAAGTCATGGAACCACCTCCTTTTACTGCTCCAGGGCTTTTTTTCAGTAATGGAAATGAGATTCCAGGACAATGTTCCTTCTTCCTTTGTGGTCATCAATGTCAGATTTCTCTCTTTCTCATTCCCTTTGGCTTTCACTCACTATCAAAAGAGACCTTAACTCCAGTGCTGTAAATTCCTACTTTAACTCCTAATTGCCAGAGGTATAGTAGATTATTTTTTGGTGTGAGGAAAAAGGGGCTGTCTGGGCAAAGCAACCAAACTGTGGGGCTACCCACCAGCCCTTTATATATATATAATCTTATATTCTACACATGTCCCCATCCTGTTGGTAATTTTATACAGTGTCTGTGGAAAAGACCCTCGACTCTGAACGGAACCTGGGTTTAGGTTTAAGTTGGTTGTACTCCACTCTTCTGTCACACTCACCACCCTAATTGCTGCCCTGCTGTGCCTTGCTGGTGGTTACCACCAGCACATGTTCTCAAGCCTGCCCTACTCATTTTGTTACTGTGACATTCAAACAAGGTGATGGATGTGAACATCACCTACATCTCACCTATACCTCTGCAAACTCTCCATTGTTATACAAGTATTAGTAGTCGTTTTTTATTGTTATTGTTCTAAATAACATTTCAGATACACCAGAAAGTGTCCTATAATTCTTCACTCATTCATTTATTCATTAAACAAACTGTTGACCTTGGAGATATTAATATAAAAGTAAATAATTATATGTTTATTATAATAGCTATCATTTCTGCACCATTACTTTGTGCAAAAAAAAATAACTACTTTACATAATTTATTTCATTTAATTCTCACAAAAACTCTGTGAAACAGGTATTATTATTCCTATTTGTATATGAGGAACTTGTGGCTCCAATATAACCCAAGATCTCATAATTTTTAAATGGCAGAAATGGTTCTCAACCACGCATTTTAAAATTATTAATTGTGGTAATATATGTATAACATAAAATTTACCATTTTAACCATCTATACATGTACAATCCAGTGGCATTAAGTACATTCACAATGTTGTACAACCATCACCACTATCCATCTCTAGAACATTTTTATCATCCCAAATTGAAACTCCATACTCATTAAACAATAACTCCCATTTTCCCCTTTCCTCAGCCCCTGGTAACCTCTGTTCTACTTTCTGTTTCTATGAATTTGACTATTCTACGTACTTCATGTAAGTAGAATAATATAATACATGTCCTTTTGTGCCTGTCTTATTTCACTTAGTATGTTTTCAAGGTTCATCCATGTTGTAGCATGTACCAAAATTTCATTCTTTTTTAAGGCTGAATAATTTGCCATTGAATGTATATACCATATTTTGTTTATCCATTCATTGTTTGATGGACATTTAGCCCAGGTCTTTTGGATGACAAACTTCTTAACCACTAAACCAAAATCAATTGTTACTCTAATCAATATTATGCTGTCGGAATAGATTAAAGCTAAACTATTGCCCTTAGAATTTTACTCTGGGTGATTCTAGGAATTATTTAATTTCCCAAGCATGATTAGACATTAAATTTAATAGGATTTCCAGCCTAATATAATAGTGCAAACTCAAATTATCAAGGATGGTAGAAAAAAATGTCTGGATAAATTGGATCATTCTAAAATCTAAATTTATTTTTGAGGATTACTGTCCTCATCTCAAAGTTAAAATCTATTCTTTTAGCAAAAGTGACAACTGGTTCTAATCACCAATTCCTACTGTATTCAGTAAGAAAAATTTTCATGTTCCAAGAAAGATAATCTAATGTCAACATCTGAATTTAGCTTGGTGGGAATTTACCAAGAGGAAGGGTAGTCTTGATCAAATTCTGACCTCTTGTCTTCATCCATCCACAGGAGATTCTAACCCAGATGACATTCCAATTATGACTTAGAAGACTTTTGACAATATCAACCAACAATTACATGTTAGTTTTTTAGAGTTGGATATTAATGTTTTTTTAAGCAGCTATATTGAGGTATAAATGACATACAATGAACTGTACATATTTAAAATGTACAACTTGATAAGTTTTGACATATGTATACACACATTTATTGTTTTACATGTAGATATCCAAAAGTTCCAGCACCATTTGTTGGAAAGATTATCTTGAATTACTTTTATACCTTTGTCAAAAAATCAGTTGTCCATATATGTGATTGTCTATTTCTGGACTTTCCATTCTATTTCATTCATCTATTTGTCTATCTTTGTGCCAATATATCTCAAAGTATACTTAAGTAACTGTCTTGGTTACTGAAGCTTATAAAGTCTTGAAATCAGATAGTGTAAGTCTTTCAGCTTTGTTGTTGAAACTTTCTTTTTTGGTTGTTTTGGCTATTCTAGATTTTTTGCATTTCCATGCAAATTTTAGCATCAGCCTATCAATTTCTACCAAACACCCAGCTGAGTTTTTGAGTGTGATTGCATTGAATCTATAGATCAATTTGGGGAGAACAGACATCTTAGCAATATTGCATCTTCAACTCCATGAACAAAGTATACCTCTCCTTTTATTAAGATCTTTAATTTCTCTCAGCAATGTCATATCATTTCTAGTATACTTGTCTTGCATGTTTTTCAGTCAGAGAAGTATTTCCAATGCTCTTATAGATGCTTTTTTTGTTAAAACATCAGATCTTTAAATTGTATTCATTCATGTTTAACTATGGGATATTCAGGTATACAAGAATATGGCTACATGTTTGGTTATAATACATATGTTTTATTTTATTTTATTTTTTTGTTTGTTTGCTTTTTGAGACAGGGTCTTGCGCTGTAGCCCAGGTTTGAGTGCAGTGGCACGATCATAGCTCACTGCAGCCTCCAACTCCTGGTTTCAAGCAATCCTGCATCAGCCTTCCGAGTAGCTGAGAGTACAGGTGCATGCCACCACATCTGGATAATTTTTCTTTCTTTCTTTCTTTTTTCTTTTTTTGTAGAGAGGAGATTTTGCTATGTTGCGCGGGCTGGTCTTGAACACCTGGGCTCGAGCAATCCTCCCACCTCAGCCTCCCAAAGTGCTAGGATTACAGGTGTGAGCCACCATACTCAGCCTATATGTGTTTTAATATCAGAGATATGTAAAAGTTTTCATACTTCCGTTTCTTATTGACAAAGAGTAGAATAAATTGTTTTTGGTGGAAATGCTTCATCCAAATGGCTAAGCATTTCAGTCCTTATTTATGGGTATACGTTCCCAACTACAAAGAAAACTTGCTTCTCTCTCTAACTTTCCAACTAAGAAACTCATAAACAATATAGACATTCCAGCTGGAATTTTGGAGCTAAGTTCTATTTTTCCAGTGAATGAAAATATTTCCAGCTTTCCCTCAGAATCCCAAAAGGCGCTTAAGAAATATTTGTTTTGAAGGAATGAATCATTAGCTATGAGGCACGAAGGCTCTCTGGGAGGATGCTTACTGCAATTGGAGGAGTCAGTTTCTTTCATCAAAGCTCTTCCTGGGTTTTATCATCTCACTCAATTTAGTTGTACTCACTACTTTGTATTTCAAAGAACCTTTAAAATGAGAGACATTTGAAGATGCTTAAATGTCAATGGGAAGAAGCCAGTAGAGATGGACTAAAGTTAAGGACAGGAAAAAGGAGTAGTAGTTTAAGTTCTTTGAGAAAACAGCAGAGAATGGAATCCAGGGTGCAGAGGGGGAGCTTGGCTTACACAGAAGGAGAGCGGATGCCTCTTCCACTGACGCTGGAGGAACAGAGGTGCTAGGTGCAGTGTAGGCTGTAGGTGTGTGGCCAAGACATTGAGAGAATTCCGGACTAGTGGCATCTATTTTCTCTGAGAATGAAGGGTGAAGTAGTAAGGCAGGAGAACAGGAAAATTTAGTAGGAGGAGTCCAGTAGAGAAAGATAGAATCATATTCTAGACTGTCTGTCAATTATAAGTGTGTCTTTAGGCTACAAAATTATTCTGTTTTCTTCTCCCCGTCACTATCCCACCCCAAACCTTTGCCAAGATGTCGGCCAGAGCTACAGTCTTCTGAAGGTTTACCAGGGCTAGAGGATGGCTCATTCACACTATTCTTAGCAAAAGAATTCACTTACTCCTGTAGACTGTTGGTGAAAGGCTTCAGTTCCTTGCCAGGTGGGTCTCTCCTTGGATTGCCTGAAAGTCCTCATGAGACAACTGCTTTCCTCAGAAAGAGTGATTCAAGGGAGCACAAGGAAGAAGCCCCATGGCCTTTTATGACCTAGTCTCTAAAGTCAGGACCCAACATTTTCATCATCTTCTATTCGTCATTAAGTCCAGCCACTTATCAAGGAGAGGGGAATTCAGTGCCACCTCCTGAAGGGAAGAGTTACATAGAATCTGTGAACATAAATTAAAACCACCACAGTGCTAATATTACATTATTTCCTTGTGGCAGTGCAGAGAGCAGAGATTTGTAAAAAGGCTCCTAGTTTAAGTTCTCCAGAAACACACCATAACTTCCCACCCATTTTTTGGGGAGAGACTGACAAAGAAACTGGTGTTACTGGGGCTATTTCATGCCAGACATGATTTGCTTTTCTAGTTGTGAATGGGAAGTGATTCTCACTGTGTTCTTCTTTCCCCTCCAGACAAGCTCTGGCTTAGCCAGTGGTTAAAACAGCTCAACAACCTACAATCATAAATGTTGTAGAGCTATAGGAAGAGAAAAAAAAACCTTGAAGTGGGTGTTATTTTCTCCCTCTGTGGTACACATAGCAATGGAAATGCCAAGTGGAATTGTCACAAGTCACTGCCACACAGCCCCTGGACCTGTCCAGAGACCAGCACTCCACAGCCCCATAACCAATGAGAGTGTGATCACTTGCCTTTTAATAACAACACCTTCATTTTATAAAAATCTGGACCATACCATTCCTTTAAGTAGCCAATGCTATTAGCACACTTAAACTACTTATTTTAAAATTTGATTTATATAGATGGGTGGGAAATACACCTGCAGAACTCTAGGAGCCTATCAAAGTTATATAGCTTCCAAAAGCACCCACTTTACCACCAGCAAGTAGTTTAAGAGTGGAAGCATGGGGCTGATTCCAGGGCTGCCTTAGCTGATAATCTGAAGGGAAATTGAGTGCAATACAGGATGGAATCAAATTCTGATCTCTCTTCGAATGCCTATTGTCTGTTTTATCAAAGACATTCGATATTGACACAGTGCAGGCTATTGAGTCTCAATAAAATCTCTTATTCACTTTCTTCTACCTCATCTGCAGACTGTTGACATTTTCTTTTATTTCAACACCGATGTTTTTCTTTTACATTGGAGATTTTAGCACTGATGTTGTAATTGCTTATCACACAGCTGGCCCTGTTATGATGTTCTTGTGAATGTCCCTTCATTTTCCTGATGGTCCTGTGATCCAATCTACAATCCATTTAAAAACAAAACATTTCATGTGCCATTTTATGCTGTGGCTCTTTTGGAGTTCCATTTCAGCTTCATTAATATTGATGCTGTCTGTCTCCTTGCTTATTTCAGAAGATTCTTTGAAATTAATCTTCAGAATTTGCTGTGATTTGTTGCTGTTTTGTGCGTCAGCCCCAGTACAGCTTGTCTCTCGTTAATTTTGTTTTTCTTTATTTTTATGCGTCTGCTATGACTGTTCTCCTACTTGTACTACTGATGTGTGTCAGGTCCTTTATGGAATCCCGGTTTCGTCTCTGCCTTTCACTGTGATTTTCCATCATTAGGGACCTCTTGAATAAAAATGTAGCCCTTGTTTCTGACAGAGTCCATGTTCCTTTTCTTTTCTTTCTGTGTGATTTTCCATCATTATGGTTCTTAAATTTCTTGAATAATGATATATACTATGAACAAATGGACAGAGCAGTAATGGCTTCATCAGTGTTTTCTAAAATGTATCTGCAGCTTTGAGAGCAAACAGTGTCACAGCAGAATCTACTATGTATGTAAAAGAATTTTAAAAATAGATTTGGTGGTCCGTTGGTGACAATGCTATTGTGCATTAATAATTCACATTCTTACTTACAGCATCTGCTTGTTAGAATGCCAGTTCCGCGGTGGCCAGGTTGCAGAATAGCCTTAGGTCTGAATGTCTTTGAGGAATACAGGCACAATGCGGTCTCTGCTTTTTTTTTTTTTTCCTATAGCATTTTCAAAGATAGCCAATATTTTCTTGACCAGGAATGCTAAGTTGGCAGTTGCACGAATTTTAAAAATGAGGTGGTATGAAGCCAAACGTTCCCAGTTTGAGATATTTTGTCTGTTGGGATGATTGATTTCACTGACCACTCTGAATAAAATAACTCCACACTTCTAGTTACAAACAGGCAAGAAAGCATTATTTGTGATAGAAGAACAGGATTCAAGTATAACAACTACAATTGACTAAAGCCAAGTCAATAAATGCCATGAAATAAGGGGGTAAAGCAGAAAATATTGGCTATCCAATCATTGCTATAAAAATAAGAAGAGAAAGTAATGCTAAAATAAGACGTATAAAATGTACTTTTCACTATTGGTTAAAAACTATGTTTGCTTCATGTTGAGAATACCAATTGTCAACTGAAGAATTCAGAGCAACTCGAGCAGTTTGATTTTTGAAAATGCCCTATTTAAACTATGAAAACCTATGGGCAGTTGATATTTCAGAGAGTTTTACTAAGCTATGATGCTCAAGTGGTTACAAAGTGAAGCAAAAAAGAATTAGTGGTCTCCCTTAGATGAGAACTAGTGTAACTTGTAATGGAACCTAGAAACCTGCAAATTCTGAGTCCTCAGTTTATCGTTAATACTGTATTTCATTAGAATTATATAATTTACTTTTTAATACTTCCCATATTTTTAAACAGAAGCAAAAATTGCCTAGAAAATGAATAGATATTTGAATGTAAAAGAATGAAGTCAGACCCCTGTCTTACAAAATATACAAAAATTAATTCAAAATAAATCAGAGAGGCTGGGCATCATTCATGCTTGTAATCTTAGCACTTTGGGAGGCTGAGGCAGGAGGATCGCTTGAGCCTAGGAATTTGAAGCTGCAGTGAGCTTTTATGATACCACTGAACTCTAGTCCAGGTGACAGAGCTAGACCCTGTCTGTAAAGAAATAAATAACCTAAATGTAACAGCTAACACTGTAAAACTCTTAGAAACAAACATATAAGTAAATTTTTGTGCCCTTGGATTACGCAATGGTTTCTTAGCTACGACATGTAAAGTACAATCAACCAAAAAAAAAAAAAAAGATAAATTAGACTTAAAACTCTTGTGCTTCAAAGGAAATTATCAGGAAAGTGAAAAGACAACCCACAGGATAGAAGAAAGTATTTACAAATCATGTATCTGGTAAAGGTCTAATATCCAGAATAAATTAATATAAAGAACTCCCACAACTAAATAATAAAAAGACAAACCCAATTTTAAAATAGGCAAAAAATTTTCAATAAACATTTGCTCAAAGAAGATATACAAATGGCCAATAAGCACGTTAATGATGTTCAACATTAATCATTAGGGAAATTCAAACCAAAATCACAATGAGATACCACTTCACAACTACAAGCATGACTATAATAAAAAAGACAATAACAAGTGCTGACAAGGATGCAGAGGAACTGGATCCCTCATACACTGTTGGTTGAAATGTAAAATAATACAACCACTTTGGAAAATAGTCTGGCAGTTTCTCAAATAGTTAAACACAGCATTACCATATGACCCAGCAATTCTACTCCTAGGTATATAACTAAGAGTATTAAAATATGTTTTAATACACAAACTTGCACACATAGCAGCATCATTTATAATAACCAAAAACTAGAAGCAACCCAAATGTCCATCAACTCATGAATGGATAAACAAAATGTGGTATATCCATACAATTAAATATTATTCAGCCATAAAAAAGAAAGAAGTACTGACTCATGTTAAAACCTTGAAACCTTGAACCTTGAAAACATTATTGTTAAGTGAAAGAAGCCAGACACAAAATGCCACACAGTATATAATTCAATTTATATGAAATGTCCTGAATAGGCAAATCCACAGAGACAGAAAGTAGATTAGTGGTTGCCAAGGGCTGAGTGAATGGGGGAATGGGAAGTTGCTGTTCATGGGTACAGAGTTTCTTTGGGGGGAGGTGATAAAAATGTTCTGGAATTATACAGTGGTAATGATCATACAACATTGTGAATATTGTAAAAACCATCAATTGTAAACTTTAGAAAGGCAAATTTTGTAATATTTTCTTTGAATTATTCATGAATTTTCTTTTGAAGAAGAAAAAGAACAAGGACAAGAGGAGACAGCAGTAACAGCTAGAAAGTGTCTTTGTCAAGCAAAGCAGAGATATCCTATTAACATTAATAATGTGGATTTTCTTTTTTTTTTTTTTTCTTTTTGAGACAGAGTCTTGCTCTGTTGCCCAGTGTAGAGTGTGGTGGCATCATCATAGCTCACAGCAGCCTCAAATACTTGGGCTGATGCGATCCTCCTGCCTCAGCCTCCTGAATAGCTGGGACTACAAGTGTGTGTCACCTGTAGTCCCAGCTGTGTGTCAATTAGCTGTGTGTCAGCTAATTTTTTCTATTTTTTGTAGAGATGGGGGTCTCTCTACGTTTGTTAGTCAGGCTGGTCTGGAACTCCTGGCCTCAAGAGATTGTCCCACCTTAGATTCCCAAAATGCTAGGATTACAGGCATCAGCTACCCCAGCCAGCCAATAATGTGGACTTTTAACTGAAATGTTGAATAAAAGTGATTGTTTAAACCTGGAAAAATATAACAGAATTGGGCACAAACTGGAAATCAATATTTGTAAGCTACATTTACATTGTCCCATGATGATAACACTCTGGAAAATATTCCAGACTTCTGTATGTTGGACACTACATTTTTGACATTTCATCTGGACATTTTGATATGAAGACCTTAATCTCTTTCCCAGCAGATCCATTATTTGGTTCACTTTTGAACCTATTTTTCAAGTACTATGTATTCAATAAATATTTGTAGAGTTATAAGTGCAAACATAGTACTTGACTCATTTCCATAACATTAATCTCCAACCATCACTCAAAGCAAGAAATCCTGGGAAATGAAATTGCCATTTCTGAACCAAGAGTATAATGATGCTATAACAGCATTGATCACTGAAAAAAATTTTCACTAAATTCTAATCAGATAGAAACAAAGATCTTTACCTGAAGAATCATATTAATAGCTCATTTTTTGAGAATTCTTGGATCTAAATCATGTCATAAATCAGACATAAGGTATCAGAAAGTGGCAAATGTTCCCAGTTCCCAGCCCTCCTTTGAAGTTCCCAGGAATGCTCTCAATGTTACATCACTTTCTTCCTACTCCCAACAGACAAGGCCATCAAATTAAGAGAACAATTTCTGGTGAACAGCTGAATTCTACCATCTGGGCTCATGGCTCTTGGCACAAGGTGCCAGATTCCACTAGCCGTACATCCAGTGATCCCAGCAGTGAGCTCCCTGTTGTGACACCTGACGTTATTGAGTTCCACTATCAAGTCTGAAAGCTTGAAAGTGGGTTCCAGGCTCTAAGGTTAACATCACCACCCTTTTTTGTTACCATTATGCCTAGGGGTCACTTCCCACCAGCACAGATTTGCTCCTTAAGGGAGCACTGTATGGGGAGAGTCTGAGCACTAAAGTGATTCACATGATGCTGCTGGTCCTTCCATCTGCCACGACACAGACTGTGGAAGGCCAGCAGCAGACAAACTGCCTTCCCATGCAGCCCTTCAAAGGCGACAGGATAGTTGGGGGCAACTTCCAGACATTTGGTCAAATTAGTTTGTAGTATTCGCCCATCATCAAATGGATCTTCTAGAATTACGTGCCTCCTGGATACCATCTTACGGCAGCAGAAATAGAGAATGTGCAGGGAGCGATATATATTCATTATTCTTGAAAAGAAAAAGCATGCTGGGATAGGAAGAGCTGTGGAACAGCTATTTTCTCCCCAGTTTTACACATAAAAGAATCCTCTATGTAAAACACCTGTGGAGCATGGATTATCTAATACGTTTTCGCTACATCCACTGCCCAGTATGTTGCTTATGCCATCACGAGCGCATGCAAACACTAACAGCATCCGAGAGCTTACCATCTGTAGCCCTGGAATCGGGCCACCACTGAACACATTTGGTAGCTCGGAAAACCCTGCCTTTTTTCCTTTGATGTTGCCCACGGGAGGGTGAATGAAGTCAGATTGGGAACAGGTTCAGGTTGTTGTATCCTGTTCTTGGTAGAAATTTCTAGTGCACAAGAAAAAAAAATTTTTTTTAATTTCCTCTTCTTACAAAGACAAGGAAAATTTTTTTAAACTACTTAAGAACATAGGTAGGTTTATCTGGACCAAGAAAAGTTACTCTCTTCCTGCAAGGAACTTAACCTAGGAACTAAAAACATCTAATTAAAAAGGATAGAGAGAAAGATGACTCAGCCTTCCCCAAGAAGGCAGGCCTGAGCTCATTTTATCACCTCTGCTGCATGAGTGAGAAAAAAATACCCAAAAAGAGCAAAATATCTGACTGCTTGGAACAGAAGATGGTATAAAAATGAGGAGAAGAAAATTCATGTCTTTAATCACAATGACCCTGCCTGTAGGAAATTATGATCTAATTAGTTCTTGGAGTCTGACTAAAGTATTAACTTCTCCTCCCTGGAGAAAGGAGTAGGAGCTTTCCCTCTTCCTTTTTAGAGTTTATAAAACACAAATTCCTTACTAAAAAACTAGCTTCAAGCCCCAGATTGGCTTTGGCTGACACATCCCCTACTTCTATTCCTTGCTCCTGTCCAGTCTAAGTTCGATACTTGGAGAAACTGCTCAGACTGCAAGCCAGAGGAAGAGCTGGACAGGTACCAATACCAGAACTGACAGAATGCTCTGTCCACTCCAGAAAGCATGGCTGGTTCTTATCACAGGATGTGGCCCAAAGTCCTAGCTAGTGCCACCAGCCACTTTGTCTTTTTTTTTGTTTTGTTTTTTGAAATAGGGTCTTGTTTTGTTGCCCTGGCTAGAGTGCAGTAGTGTCATCATAGCTCACTGCAACCTCAAACTCCTGGGCTCAAGGGGTCCTCCTGCCTCAGCCTCCTGAGTAGGTGGGACTATAGACACCTACTTGTTCACCTACACACCACCATGCCCAGCTAAATTTTTCTCTTTTTTTGTAGAGATGGGCGTCTTACTCTTGCTCAGGCTGGTTTTGAACTCTTGACCTCAAACAGTCTTCCCACCTCAGCCTCCCAAAGTGCTAGGACCACGGGCATGAGCCACCACACCTGGCCACCTTGTCTCTTGAATTCTGCCTTTTACTAACCCCCAGGGGAAGGGAGAGAAATATATCTCTAGTTTCAAAATTCCTTGGTGTTTCAGCCACTACATCCAGCCAATTTGTTCATTTCTTTGCTGTTGAGCTGTTTGAATTCCTTGTGTATTCTGGATATTAATCTCTTATCAGGTTAATAGTTTGCAAAAATTTTCTCCCATTCTGCAAATTATCTCTTCACTCTGTTGTTTCCTTTGCTGTGCAGAAGCTTTTTAGTTTAATATAATCCCATTTGTCTTTCTTTGTTTTTGTTTCCTGTGCTTTTGAGATCTTCTCCATAAAATCTTTGCCCAGACCAGTGTCCTGAAGTGTTTTTTTTCCCCATAGTTTTGGGTCTCACATTTAAGTCTTTAATCCATTTTTAATTGATTTTTTTATATGGTGAGAGACAGGGGTCTAGTTTCATTTTTCCACATATGAATATCCAGTTTTCCCAATACCATTTATTGAAGAGATTGTTCCTTCCCCAATTAATGTTCTTGATGCCTTTGTTGAAAATCAGTTGGCTGTAAACACATGGACTTATTTCTGGGCTCTCTGATTTGTTCCATTAGTCTATGTGTCTGTTTTTATGCCAGTAGTATACTATGCTGTTTTGTAGCATATTTTGAAGTCCGGTAATGTGATGCCTCCAGCTTTGTTCTTTTTGCTCAGCTTTGCTTCGACTATTAGAGGTTTTTTATGGTTTCATAGGAATTTTAGGACTGTTTTTTCTATTTCTGTAAAGTATGTCATTAGTATTTCAATAGGTATTGCATTGAATCTCTATATCACTTTCGGTATTATGGTCATTTTCACAATATTAATTCTTCTAATCCATAAACATGGTATGGCTTTTCATTTTTGTGTGTCCCCTTCAATTTCTTTCATCAGTGTTTTATACTTTTCCTTGTAGAGATCTTTCACCTCCTTAGTTAAACTTATTCCTACGTATTTTTTTTGTAGTTATTGTAAATGGGATTGCTTTCTTGACTCCTTTTTTCAGTAGGTCATTGTTGGTGTATAGAAATCCTACTGACTTTTGTATGTTGATTTTATACCCTGCAACTTTCCTAAATTCATTTATCAGTTCTAAGAGTTTTTTGGTGGAGCTTTTAGTGTTTTCTATATATAAAATCATGTTATCTACAAACCGGGACAACTTGACTTCCTCCTTTCCAATTTGGATGCCCTTTATTTCTTTTTCTTACCTAATTACTCTAGCTAGGTAATTATCTTTTTAAAATATTGAAATAATAAGAAAAAACTTACACATTTACTTGCACAGTTACCACATCCAATGCTCTTTATTCCTTTTAAGGAATAAGTTTATATTTCCAACTGTTATTATTTTCCTTCTGCCTAAAAGATTTCCTTTAACATTTTTTGTAATGTGGATATGCTGGTGATGAGATCTTTCAGCTTTTTATGTCTAAAAAGGTTTTTATTTTGCCTTCATTTTCAAAGGATATTATAATATATAATTTTAGGTTGACAGCTTTTTATAAGTACTTTAAAGATGTTATTCCACTTTTATTTATTTATTTATTTATTTTGCTTACATTGTCTCTCACAAGAAATGTTCCATCATCATTATGTTTTCTCCCCAGTTTGGCTACTTTTGATATTTTGTCTTTGTAACTTGTTTTAAGCAATTTAATTTTGATGCTACCTTGGAGTAGTTTTCTTCATGTTTTTTATGCTTGGGATTTGTTGAACTACTTAGATCTGTTGTTTTGTAGCTTTTATCAAATTTGGAAACATTGGGGCTTTTATTTCTTCAAAGTTTTTTTCTGTCACCACTATTCCTTTTTTTTTTTTTTTTAGACAGAGTCTCACTCTGTTGCCTGGGCTAGAGTGCCGTGGCATCAGCTTAGCTCACAGCAATCTCAAACTCCTGGGCTCAAGCGATCCTCCTGCCTCAGCCTCCTGAGTAGCTGGGACTACAGGCATGTGCCACCATGCCTGGCTAATTTTTTCTATATATTTTTAGTTGGCCAATTAATTTC